>JADDOH010013453.1:0-67866 GCA_016648135.1 Agrypnia vestita | reverse complement strand
AAAAAAAAAAAGGTCAACGACAAAAATATTTAAATAAATGACGATATTTTCTCCAAAGTAACATTTGGCGACCTAAAAAAAAAAAAAAAAAAAAAAAGGTCGCCAGACAGATTTCTTCGTTCGATTCCAAAAAATTTTCAAACCATGGGGGGGGGGGTTGTTACAGATTCCAGAAAGTTCTTCATATAGCTACATCGACTTTCCAAAAATTTCACGTAAAAAATACACTATTTAAAATGTGTTTCTCATACTTTCGATAATTTTGAAGTGTATGTACTTTGTAGTGTTCGCTTTGAAATGAAGTGTACTATTTGAAATTTATACTTTCAATAACTTTGGTGTTTGTAGTTTGTAGTGTGCACTTCAATGTAGTTTAGTACTACATTGTAGTAGTGAGTACAGAGCGGACCCATCACTACTCATCAGCAGTGGCTGGAGCCATCGGGCGCACGCGCGCCCGCCTCACCTGTTGATCGCCTCCCGCGCGACACTCTTCCGACAGTACAATTATTCGCTGCTACGAGTACCGCCGTACTACGAGAACTCCAGTACATCGTCACTGTGAGAGCCCCAGGAACCTGCTGCTTCTGCTGACTCAGCGCAAACAGCTCGGTAATCTATCTGCGGACAGATCAAATAGAAAGGCGGAAAATTTTTAATGGCATGTTTTAAGCATTGGACGTAAATTATTTTATTATTCTAATAGCGAGTTGTAGTGAGCATTTGTTCTAGTATTGTCACAGTAAAAAGGCGTCGGCACTCGAGTAGTTCGACTGGGTACATGGAACATTATTAAGGACAAAATTTCAGGGCTGTGGTAATGCGAGTTTACAATTTTATATAATAAAATCAGATCGGATAAAACTCTCCTGTCCGATAGTGGCAATAAACCGGTAAAATATAATAAGTTTGTATAGTTAAGATTTTCTATTGGGATATGGAGACGGAAATTTATGTAGCGTAAAAATTTATGTTGAATTCTTTCTATTGTATGAACATGAGCATTGTAATAGGGACACCAGATAGATGAGTTGTATTCGATTTGACTTCTAACAAGAGAACAATAAAGGAGTTTGACCGTTTGAATATTTGTGAAGGAATTACAAGAGCGCAGAACAAAGCCAAGTGTTTTCACAGCCTTGTTTGCTATATTATTGATATGGTTTACGAATGATAATTCCTCGTCAAATAAAATGCCAAGATCATTAATTTCAGTAACGGTTTTCAAGGGAGTGGCATTAATCGCTAGTACCTAGAATACACAGGTTAGGTAACAATTATACAAACATAGCGGACGTGTTTGGTTCTGGCCTGTCACAGTATAGGGGCGCGATACTGAGAGCGCTTCATTCCGCCATAATGTAAATTATATACACTTTCTTTTTTTTGTTTTTCTCTCTGTTTATATTATTTTTGCAAATAACTGTTATATACCTACATATGTAAAAGCCTATTTAGGCGTAAATGAATGAATAAATAAATAAATAAATAAATATTAATTAATTTTATAGGTTTATTTTAAACAATTAAGATAAATCACTTACAGGTACACAGAAAAAATCTGTGTATCGATATTGGCGGTGGATTATTTTACCGATAGTCACCCTGCTAATTATCGTCAAATTAAATGTATACAGGATGTACCAGAGCTAGCAGAAACTTTTCTGGTAGATATCCTGCCTATGTTATAAGTCTATAATGTTCAAGCAACCATGACCTAATATCAATAGTTATGGAGATACGCAATATCAATGATTGCATTTTTTTTTCAATATTTCTGACTTATTTTTTGCAAAAAGTTGAACTATCATTACAGTAACTCATATCAATTATGAAAAATTCGTTTGCTTTCATACAAGTCGCAAAAATTGAAAAAAGTTTATATTTACAAGGTTTTTATCATTTTATTTAAGTTGTGTTGAAGCAAATGAATTTTTCACAATAGATATAAGTTACTGTAAAGATAGTTCAACTTTTTGTAAAAAACAAGTCAGAAATATTGGAAAAAAATGCAAACTTTGATAACGCATACCTACATAACTATTGATGTAAGGTCATGGTTGCTTGAACATTTTAGACTCATTACATACGCAGTAATCTACCGGAAAAGTTTCTGCTGCTGGCCCTGGTACACCCTGTATGTTCCATTTTAGTGATACATCTCCAGAGTCTTTAGTTAAAAGTATCGCCTTAAGGCCACTTAAATTTTTTGGGCTTCTATGTTTTTGGTTAAAATTATTCGTTTTAGTCACAGTGAGAAATTTTGTTTAAAAATCATTTTCAGACATCTGTTAACAGTAATCTGTTAATTTTATCATTAAAATCATTTAAAAATAAACACTTTTCTCGCAACGTGTACTACAAGAAGTTGGGTTTAAAACGTTTAATAGTTTAAATTGTGTTGGTTAATGTACAAGGCGACACTTAATATGGCGCTTCTGTATCTTCAAGAACTCTGCATCCCAGACGACTTAAATAGTAGACGCCAAACTCTGAGGTCAGCCAGTACTTCAGCTGCAGGAAGGGTTGTAGAACCAACCATCCACAACCAGAAGACTAAGTTTAACTCTCTTCCCTCCGTAATACGGAACAATGCATCAGAAATAGTTTTTTAAAAAAGTAACCCATATAAATCAAGTTTTTATTATACTCCCTTTCTCATTTACTAGCTTAACCTACGCGTTGGGCTTCGATCGGGCGACGCTACGAAAGGGAGTAGTAAAAAATTTCCAAAAATCCAAAATTAAACAATAATCAGGTTTCGCGTCTACCAGACGCTTTGAAATATTTTCATACAACTTAATAAGTTGTATGAAAAAAACCAATCAACATTTGAAAAATCCAAAAATGTATCAATTTTTTTTAGCGATTTTTGATAGATGTTCTTGATTGTCGCCACGAGTCTGCTTGCAAAGTTTCAGCTCGATTAGATCACGGGAAAGGGGTTTAAAAGTTTTTTTGTCAGACAAGAAGACAAGCAGACGCCACGAGTTAATTATAAAGGGAGTAAAAAGTCTTAAAACGCACCTTTTTGAAAAATCCTTTCCGTCAAATTAAATACTAGTGTAGGACTAAACGATATTAGTGTAAAGCGCCCTGAGGTGTTTTTTTTTACGAAAATGGCGCTATAGAAATTATCAATTTTTATTATTATTATTAATACAGCCAGTGACGTCCCTAGGTAGAGTGCTGGCCTTAAGTACATTTTTAGAGTGCCACACTCGCTATCTCTGCCCTAATATTGATATAAATTCGTTACAAAATGACAGTAAAAATGTACATTAATAAAAAATGTACCCGCCATCGGGTAATTGTGGTGAATGTATTTGGCTGACTCGTTAATAATTATGTAGGGCTTAAGCCATGTATTCACTAGGGGACAAATCGCGAAACATTCCGCTCGACATGTCGCATCAACATCTACGCTCATGTTTCGGGGACAATGACGCGGTCATTTGACGTGTACACACCGGGACTCACATATCTTGTCGCGGAAATGTCATCCGATGAGGTTATGGATGACAGCTGCGGTATCTCATTTGGCGAAAACGGGGTTCCGCGCAATTCGAAATGTTTTTTTGGGTCGCAATTTCAAATTAACGAGGTTTTACTGTAGTAAATTGAATATTATTAAAAACAAGGTCCTTTTTGCAAATAATTATTGTTTTCCAGACGTCGCGGAAATATATCGCCCTATGAGGTTATGACGATAGCCGCGTATCTGTTTATGTTAATGAGTTTATCGAAAAGTAAGAGGAGAAAAAAGAGGAGAATGCGAAATTATTTACTGCAAAGAGAAAGAAGGACGGACATTCTATGCGATCTTCGATCGATACAGCTCGACGAGTTCGAGAACGATTTCGTTTCCCCGCATTGTCATCTTGACAGATGCAGCGCATGCGTATTCACTTGTTTACATACCACGTGGTACTGACGCTCCGCGGAATGTTGCAGTGAGTACGCTCGGGTATCGTGCGCATGGCAACGTTGCCACGGCACGAAATGCCGCGCTATGTTGTGCGCGAGGTCGCGGAACAGTGCACGACGTTGCAACGTCACGTAGACTCTATGCCGCGCGTGCTGTTGAGGGCAATTTGTCCCCTAGTGAATACATGGCTTTAAATCATGAATACCTTTCATTTTCAAAAGTACCGTTTTATTATTTGCTGCATTGCAATGCAGTTCTGCCACTTAGCATTATTTTCCCGGATTGTTTTCGTATAATTGTGAAAAATGCATCCTTAAAGAGCCTTTTAATGATTTTTTTCATTAAAGAGTTAAGGTTGTTATTTCGGTCGTTAGACATATTTAACTATAGATAGTTGAGGATATATTATACGTACCGTATGTTTTTCAGAGAAACGATTCTCGACGTTTCATTGAATGTTTATTCAACGTCATCAGGAGGACGCCTTTACCCGCGGAGGTGGAGGTCGGAGTCGTTTAAAATATCCGTAACTATCTACAGTTAATTTCTTTTTTCATATTTGTGTATACAGGTTTTATACGATGCTTCTAATATTTGTATAAAACATCTTATTTATATTTTTTTACCAATTTACCAATTTACCGCCTATAAACACCGCTTAACTTGCGTATGGACCATAGAATAATTTATAACGACAAATTTCTGAACGGCTACACAACACCTCGTCTACAAATGTTTATTTTGATCTCTTAACATCATCCGAAATTCATTTAAAGTTCAGATGGCTAAAATATTTCTTAATATTTGTGCCGTGTAGTTTTTTTTTAATTTAGGAAGTGTAACTATTAACTTACTAAAAGAGTAACCCATAAAAACCAAGTTTTTATTATACTCCCTTTCTTTGTAAAATATAACAACAATTAAAGACGAATTGAAACATATAACATAACACTAAGCTTACAGTAATTTAATATATTTTTAAAATGTCAGATGTTTTGAGCTTTGATAAGACACTTCATGCTTTGAAGATTAAATTCTAAAAACATTTTTCAGTCAATTCAGATTTTCGAAATTAGTAGTGAAGTACCTATTATGTATACCGACGGAGTAATTCAAATTTAGAAAATATTCCGCGACGTTATCGGGCCGCCGTTGCTAGTAATCAAACTTTGGTAATGATTCCAATTTGAAAAAACCATTAAAATTTCTAAAAGTCCGAAATTATACTATAATAATTAATATTTTTTAACGAAAATTTGATAGATCTTCTTGATCGTCGCCACGAGTCTGCTTCCAAAGTTTCAGCTCGATTGGATTACGGGAAAAGTGTCAAAAAACGATCCAAATATATTTCGACGGCAAGCCGGCAAGCAAGCAAGCAGACGCCACGAGTTAATATAAAGGGAGTAAAATAGGTTATTTTTGTTCTATTATCTTCTACTGACCACATTGCATTATACATTGCACACAAAAAACATAACTTCCTGATAAAAATATATTAAATATATATTATGTGGTCACGATACTTTACGCCGAAGTCGATAATGCTACGCACTTTTACTTTTACTTCACATAGAATAAAAAGCTGAGATAAACACATACGATAAAATTGTTTAGAAATTCATATTGCCTGTAGCACTGCGCACTAAATCCGAAACGACTGCAGAGCCATACATAATTCAGTTGGCTTTAAAACCCCAGCAGGGTTCGCACGGATCCCGCGTAACGCCGTGTTCACACGGGCCGCGTTATGTTCGGAATTTGTCGCACGATGTCGCCATCAGTCTGGCGGATTTGCGGCGCGGTAATGCACTCCGCTCACATAATCGGAATATTTTGTGGAATATTTGTGGACAGCGCGTGCCATCTGTGGGCGGAACATTGGCATATTCATGCCAACGACGTGGATATCTTATTCAAATGCGTAATGGCGGAAACATGATCATTGTACGATTTATATATTCAAGAACACATTCATATTTGTGAAGTTGTAATTTTTCAGAACAAAGTTCTGTGAAATATTTAATAACCAAATTAATTAATCAATTAGAAAGACATACAGAAAAATCTAATTCACGAAAAAATATTAGGTTACTACTGGGATTCGAACCCAGGTCACCTCCATTAATCAATTAATAAAAATAAGAACTACATATAAGGTCGATATATTCACGGAAACATAGAGGGTTGCTATAGCTTAGTGGTCAGAGCACCGGCCCCGGAAAGGAGGTGACCTGGGTTCGAATCCCAGTAGTAACCTAATATTTTTTCGTGAATTAGATTTTTCTGTATGTCTTTCTAATTGATTAATTAATTTGGTTATTGTACGATTTGTTTAAAAACGCTGTTGCGGATTGATCAAAGTTATCCCAGCAAGAAACATTTCTTCTTCTTCTTCTGAAAACTCAAAACATTCTGCTTTTTTTATTTTTAGAGTATTAATAATTTGAAGACCGAAGGTAGATAATGAATTAATTAATTTAGTGTATTGCAACGTGATTCGAAATCGTAGCCTACAAATTATCCAATTGTACAGTAGGTATGAAAAGTGCATTGAAAATGATTATATACCTGTTCAGAAATGAAGTGTTACGGTATATGTCTTTAAATATAGCGATTCAAAATAAAATAATCTATAAAATACAAACAAGAATGTATACCTAATGGATTTTGTGTAACTCCCGGAGTTATTAAGAGTGGTAATACTTTTCTGAAATATTGAAAAAATCTTGAGTAAATTCATTAGTTATTATCTTGCTTAAAAACGTCTTCTTTAGTGTTCAAAATAACTTCTTTAATATAACCCCTGAACATTAAAAAAAAAACAGATTCACGTACCTATACGAAATCCACACGATTCTTGCAGCCAGTCGCGTAAGAAATTTAATATTTTATCCGATTTCGTACTCAAAATATTTGACACTGAATTATACTGTCACGACAGGAACTGTACGTAATCGAGGATTCGCAAAACAGCCTGGACGTTTAGGAATGTTTTAGAATGATTGGAAACGATTTCAGGAGGTTCGAGAGAATTTTTTTTCTATAAATTGTGTAGCAGCGGACGCGAGGGAGAAGAGTCGTTGTTTGACAGCTGTGATTACCACAGAATGCTAAGTCCTAGAAGGCGAAGAGCCGCGAATAAACCAGCGAACTATGATCTGAGATGGGAGCGAATTGACAGGCATATTGGAAGCCGTGCGATAAACAAAGTACTATGAATATAATAAGTACCTACGTGCGGAATAATCTAGTATCGAATTTGTACGATACAAATTTGCGGCCCTCGTAGCGCAGTGGGTATGACACTGGCTTCTCACACCGAGGGTTCCGCGTTCGGTTGCTGGTGAGGTCACAATTTAATCTGTGTGATTTACTCAAGCCTGGGTGTTTTGTGATGTATTTCGCTTCCGTAATTGGGCCTCCTGGCCTGTTGAAGCGTAAAAAAAAAAATTATGTGAATAAGGCGTACCAGAGACAAGTGAAGTGTTCTCGAGTAACAATTATGTTTGTGTCCAGTGTCTTAGTGATTTTAATAAAATTATTGATTTGTAGTGAATCATATATGCGATACGTATAGGTACGAGTATATACATTTTTTAAATATAGATTTTTTTTAAAATATGTTAACTGTTTGTGCTATGCACACAGGACTTGCTGGTCTCCTGGAATAAGGCTCTCGAATCCCCGACCACCACATCACTCACTGAGTATTTTAACCACTTTACCAACAAGCGCGCCTAGTGCAATTATTTTTGTAATAACCCATAAAAACCAAGTTTTTATTATACTCCCTTTTTTTGTAAAATATAACAACAATTGAAGACGAATTAAAACATATAACATAACACTAAACTTACAGTCATTTAAAATATTTCTAAAATGTCAGATGTTTTGAGCTTTGATAAGACACTTCATGCTTTGAAGATTAAATCCTAAAAACATTTGTCATTCAATTTAGATTTTCGAAATTCGTAGTGAAGTACCTATTACGTATTACGACGGAGTAATTCAAATTTAGAAAATATTCCGCAACGTTATCGGGCCGCCGTTGCTGTAATCAAACTTTTGTAATGATTCCAATTTGAAAAAACTATTAAAAATTAGAAAAATCCAAAATTATACTATAATAATTATTTTTTTAACGAAAATTTGATAGATCTTCTTGATCGTCGCCACGAGTCTTCTGGCAAAGTTTCAGCTCGATTGGATCACGGAAAAAAGGTCAAAAAACGATCCAAAGTTTTTTCCATGGCAAGCCGGCAAGCAAGCAAGCAGACGCCACGAGTTAAAGGGAGTATAAAGGGAGTAAAAAACCAAATGGAATTTAGATAAAAAATATTTCGTATTACCTCGTTAATGTATAATATTTTGTATTCTGAATCTGGGAAGAAAAACCCAGATAAATATTTTAAGCAAACGGGGATTTGATGGAGGTGGTCTGGATCCTCAATTTGTCACCCTTTTTTTCTCAGCAGTTCCCTCTGCCTTCTCTTACACAAATATGGCTCTCCAGACATATTACAGTTTTTATTGTTGCTACGTGACACTCGCGTTCACGGAGGCTGTCTCTAGAGCCTTTTAATACATTTCTGCCTTGTTATTTATAAGTGTAGTTGTATTGGTAACTTCTAGCTGCTCTCAAATTTCATTAATTTCATCGGTTATCCTAAAAATTTCATTCTGTGCGATATTAAAACTTTGATATGTTATATTTAATATACGTAAATTGAGATTTTTTATGGAAACATTTATTTTATTCATCCGCTTTCTACATTATGCAGCATTTAAATGATTCATGTATTAGTGAAAATTATAAAACGCTGTCATTTTTATTATTACAACACGAAAATGAAATTTAATTTTATGGGCTATTTTGCCTGTCGAGTCGACACATAAACATCAGGGGATAGATCAATTCGTACAGATAAGGCAACACTTGTCATTGACACGGTGTTACCATGAAACAGGTATACGCAAACACGCTGCTTTCGGCACGGTACTGTGAGGCAATACACCCGCAATTGATACACCCGCCATTCAACTCCAATACTTAACCTACCCTACGACCCACACTTAACGGTAGCGACATTAGTGCTGATGATAGACCCTGCAATGTATCTAAAACGTCAACAAGAGAGGTCGGAGACGTACGGCAGGATAGCCCTTCAGAAAAAAAAATATTTTCACTATTCATATCTAAGACGAATACATTTATATAGGTTACTAGCTGTGCCAGCGCGGCTTCGCACGCGTAGTTTTTAAGTACACTGTTTGGATCGTCATAGAACTTTCGCGAACCTTCTAGAACATTTTACTTCCAGAACTTACAAGAGATTTATCGAATGTACAGGAACCTTCTAGACATACCGACACATTCCGCCACTCAGTTTAGAACCTTATAAAACTTTCGGGAATTTTCTAGAACCTTCTCCTTCCAGAACTTTCTGGAGCAGGTTTTTCCGGAACCTTCTAGACTCACCGACACATTCCCATAACAAAACAATGTGCTAGAAAGCACATTTTCGTCACCCACTCCCACCGACGCTCAGCTATCCCCACCAAACTCGCATATTTTCGATGTGACACCAAGGGCTATCCACCACCATAACCACAGGTGGATGTTGTGGCTGGTTGTGAAGAAAACTTGGCGGATAGGGAAACACGGGTTTCTTTTTATCTATATATATATTGACTATGTAAATAGTAACTGTTAATACTAGGTAAATAGTTATCGATGTGCTCGAAAAGGTGGCTTAAAGTTGTCGTGACGCAATATGGTTCTTCTTTAATTAATCTTTGCTGGTTGTTGGACGCCCACCATGTTCGTTCCCCGTGCAAAGAGTTCTGAGACACGTAGCAGAATAGCCCAGAAAATGATACACAAGATTCTTTAAAGCCGTAAACTTCGAGAAAATTCAAAATGTATATTTTAAAAAAGTAATCCATAAAAACCAAGTTTTTATTATACTCCCTTTCTTTGTAAAATATAACAACAATTAAAGACGAATTAAAACATATAACATAACACTAAACTTACAGTAATTTAATATATTTCTAAAATGTCAGATGTTTTGAGCTTTGATAAGACACTTCATGCTTTGAAGATTAAATTCTAAAAACATTTGTCAGTCAATTTAGATTTTCGACACTCGTAGTGAAGTACCTATTATGCATACCGACGGAGTAATTCAAAATTATAAAATATTCCGCAACGATATCGGGCCGCTGTTGCTAATCAAACTTTTCTAATGATTCCAATTTGAAAAAACCAATGAAATTTCCAAAAATCCGAAATTATTCTATAATTATTAATTTTTTTTAACGAAAATTTTATAGATCTTCTTGATCGTCACCACGAGTCTGCTTGCCAAGTTTCAGCTCGATTGGATCACGGGAAAAGGGTCAAAAATCGATCCAAAGTTTTTGTTGACGGCAAGCAAGCAAACGCCATAAAGGGAGTAAAAATACGATACTTTGGGAGAAAATATTTTTATTTGTCATATTTTAAAGCCATCGATTCCAAGGACATCTTTGGCAAAATTTATTTTTAATTCTCGTATATTAACAACGCCGACCATTTTTTAATGTGCCCTAGCTTTTATCGGTTGTACATTTTACGACAGTTAACTGATGTGCAAACCATCTCCTACACTCTTAACGCATTACCCTCACACCCGTCCACCCTCGGCCCTCCCCTCGCCCGCCCCCCCAGCCACCCCCTCCTCATCATCCCCCTCCTCATCATCCCCCTCCGCCGCTAATGGCAGATTTACCCCAGTAACACTGCGGGCTTACTTAACATTTGTGATGTTTGTCTTCCTATCTCGCAAAATCGTGCTGGAAAGCCGAATCGAAAGATGTACAGCGTGCGCGAGAAATATTAACAACCTGCTAAAGAGACATGTACCTTTTAACTTTACGTTATTATGTATCTATATATTTTTTCTTTTTTTATATTTTCAATTTCCTGCATTTCTAGCGGAATATTTAGTTTTTCAGCAACTTTAAAGATAATATTATCAATTTTTTCCTCTTTTTTACATTCTACTTCCGTTATTTCTATCTCATTTTGATAGTATTATTGCTCTTGTTCCATTAGACTTGTACTTAGATTTCTTATCAAAATATCTTTCGAGTTCACTTCATGTTTAAGTTTTTCCACTTCGTTGCCCAGTAGTGTTAATGCAGTAAATTTTTGTAGTATATCATCATATTGTTGAGATACAAAGTTTTGCGCTTTTACAACTTCTGCAATTTCCAGTTTTTTAAAAATCTCTGTTTTAAAATCATCCATTTTTTTTTCAATGCTTTTCGTGATTTTTTGCAAAAATTCATCTTCGATTTTTAGGTCAGTAGTGTTTGATACTTGCATTTTATTTTGTTGACTTCTTGTCGCCATATTGAATTATTTTTAATAACTTTAAAAAACTAATTAATTAGATTTTTGACACACACTGGATATATGCGGTTTATTGGTTTTCACTAACTTTAAATCGCTTATTGAGGATGAGTACTTTGAGATTTGTTTACAATAGACAAGTGTCACCATGTGATTTATTTCTTGAAAAAACACTCTTGCTCACTATATTCTTGAAGTGCTCGGTTATAGGTAGATTCACTGATTATTACTATAAACTTTACTACTGATTATTTGTCATTTAATAAAGCTTAAACTATATAAACATCGAAAATTCACCGGTCTACTTATCAGCACATCTGTACACAGTAAATGTTATTGTTGTAATTGATATATGAGACCCTACTTTCATATAAAACTTAAAAGTAACAAGGTTTAATGCGGTCAATCGCCTTAAATAATAAAACGAATATTCTAACTTGTAGGTATGTTCTTAAAACATAGGTTCTGGATTTTATAATTTTTTTATTATATATTTTATATATTTTTTTATATATTTTAACTTGTAGGTATGTTCTTAAAACACAGGTTCTGGATTTTATAATTTTTTTATTATATATTTTATATATTTTTTTATATATTTTAACTTGTAGGTATGTTCTTAAAACACAGGTTCTGGATTTTGTTCCCAGAAGGATGATTTATTTATTAAGATAAATTATATAAGTCTCACATGAGACTTCAACTGTGTTCTTAGAACATACCTACATGTAAAAATATTGTTGAAATATATAATGGTATATGAAAGGAGATAAAAAAAATTAAAATACTGATTTGGTCAGGCTTATTCTAGCATATACATACCTATACTAAAATAATTCGTAAGAATTTCAAGTATACCTACATTAAAAAATATATTGATGATTACTCCACTTCAGAAATATAAATAAAATAAAAAAAATATCATTACCAGCTGTCAAAGTCTGTGTATACAATTTCATGAGAAAAGACTTCATAGTATAATATAGTACATTCAAATAAACGAAAGATTTTAACACATTTAGAACTCTCAAAATTTGATAATGTGTGGATATTCTTACGATGGAATTGGTGAACGTTGCATTGTGTAGATTGATCACTTTAGCCAGCTCATACAGATTGTAAGCCCTGGGCCACCATATAAAGAAGACTTCCACACACGTTTCTCATAATCAAAACTTCGTCTCTGAGATTTCTATAATTTATCTTAATTAATAAAGCGAATTTCAACTGAGTTCACTTTGTTTCATGAATCAAAACATGATCAAATATACGGCCCTTGTATCGGGGGCTTTGTTTGTACCCTTTTTGTGACGTTAAATATTAAAATAAAATAATTTTATTGATAAGTTATAAAATTAAGTCTTTCTTGATTGATTTTTTTCACATTAAATTCAATTAATTAAGAATCTAAACTTGATCAAATGTAAGGATTTTGTATAGTTCATTAAAGAATAAAGTTGGGTATATATTATAAAGTAGGTATGATGCTATGTAAATTATACTTGTATGAATCTGTTACTAATCGTTATCGAATATTATTGAGTATCGGCCTTAACATTTTAATATTTATTACACAATGTATGATATATTTTTTACCCTGTGAAGTTGATTTTCTTGAGAATTCTCGAAATTAAATTTAAATTTAAATTGGCGCTAATTAACATGTTTAAATAGGATGGAATGACTCAATTTTTATTTATCAAATTATAACTTTCCAGTAAACTAATAATGCCCGTGCACGCCTTTAGTTCATTACGATTGTTTTATACAAATATGATTATAATAATATAATATGACTCACCATCAGGGCGTTATGCATATTACAGACACACAAACGTGAAATATTATTATATATTATACAAATAATGTTACAAATAATTGTTATTACTTTATGGTGTGTACCTGTTGTTTGTCTGCAGTAAAAGTAATAATTAATATTAAACAATCTAGAAATTAAAATTAGTACTACCCCGCCCTTTTAGCCGCGATGCGTGTAAACATGTTTAAGTTAAATGTATTAAGGCGGAATTAAGTATGTATGACGAAATCTTCAAAGTAAATACGAAGCACCCAGCGAAAGGAATATCCCTGGGTGGGTAGCTACCCTTTTAACTGTCATTTTATTTCTCGCCACTTAAGGTTTCCCGCGCTTTGCTCTTTCCCAGTTAAACATCCCCCTCCCTCCCTCCCGCCGCCCTTCTTAAACAGGCTTGACAAAATATGGTGCGCGGGTATTTATTATTCCGTGATTTTTTTTTCATCATAATTACTCTGGAACCCCGACAAACCATCGCAGGACAAAACCGCGACGATAAAGCTGCGTCGACATTTCCACGCAAATCAAAATTATAAAATTAAATTAAAAAAAAAAAAAAATTTCAATTTTCATCAATTAATTGCATTATATATTCGTGAAAGGTTAACAATACTATGGTTGTGGTGTATAGCGTTATGAATATAGTAGTTTAGTGTTGGTCCTGACGAATAGACGTGTACGTCTCGAAACCGGTAGACCTAAGATCCGGTAGTGGTTTATACTAATTTAACTAACACTGTTATAATGTCGAATCACAAAGTTAATACTTTTAATATTAAAGATATTAATTTATAACATAACTTATCATATTATAATTACTTCAGAAACGTCGCTGTATCTGGACAATTTCTATTACCAGTATAAAAAATGTAGGGCGCGGCGTTGTCGGGTCACGAATTAATCTATATTTGATTTCTTGTTAAATGTTTAAAAATATTCTTTGAAAACTGTTTTTTTTGTATGCTCTCATTTCTCACTTTATCGTACACTTGATGAAGTTTATTCAATAACATTAATTAAATAAATCACTAAACAAAATACTGATAAATTTTTCCACTCAGATGTTTTGGTGGTTACTATTACTGTTAAAAATGTTCTCAGGTTTTCAAGGACGTTCAGAATCTTCTGCGTATAGATTTCTGGGGTATTCTGCCGTGTATATGTGACCTCTATGGCCAACGTTTCGACGGATAGCGGATTTCGAGATGGAACAGTGACATAACTCAACAAAAATTCTTGACAACACCTGTCTCTGACACGGTATCACCACACACTACATTAAGACATACACGCCCTGCTTTCGACACGGTACTAATTCAGTACTTAACCTAACACAAACTTGGACACACCCTGACTTCGATACGATATTACAAGGCAACACCTAACCTACACATCAACACAGAATCATCACACCAGCCCTGATGATGGACCCTGCAATGGGATCCGAAACGTCGGCCAGAGAGGTCACATATACACGGCAGAATATCCCAGAAAACTATACACAAGATTTACAACTATTGTTTAAATTAATGTTTAAATCTTTCAAACCTTACTGACTTACGTCATACAATGGGAGAATCGAAAACTCGTGGGCTGAGGGACACGGTACACGGTTGCATGAGAGAAGTGGGGGAAGAATTAGGTATTGTAGTACATGTTAATTAATCTTATTGGTGGTGTCAAAGTAATTCTGTTTTACTTCATTGATATATTTAGTAGTTTTTATGGAAGTTTGGTTATACTTAATAAATGAATTAATTTGAAAATTCTGAAACATTATTGTATACATTAATTTTATCATTCTAGGGTAATAACTAATTTAATATAATACAAGTAAATACTAAACACAGTTTAATCATAATTTTCATCGATTAATTTTTAGAGGATTGTAACCACGTTAATATTTTTGATGGTGTAAAATGATGTACATTTTTATGACATAAGAAATAATTAATTATTTTATTTAAAAAAATATTTTTCGGCAATATTGAGGCGGTGTTATTCTTTGAGTATTTCCCGGGTATCGAAAAGAAGAACATGATTATTCGTTGTATAACTGAGAGTAACTTTAATATAAATAAACGAATTTAAAAACTGCACACAACATGACATGTTTAGTATTATAAATTAAGATAAAATAAGAATTATTAAACATAAATAAATCTAAAATTCATTAAAGTAAATAAGCTCACAAACTAGCAGAACCGAATTACGTTCTGTTCTCAGGATAGCAATATAGCATAACAATCATATTATGCTTTGTCAATTTTTATGTGTGAAATATGTCTTGACATATCTCATTGAAATTCTCATTCCATTTTACGCGTACGCCTAATCTATTTTGTGTCTTAATTATATAAAATGTTATCCTAATGAACGGTAGTATACATTAACGGTAAAAAAGTAATTCACGTAATGGTACTCCAGCTTTCTTGCCTTTTATCTGTTTAGAAAAAAACTTTGACATGCGTATCAATTTTCTTACAATTTATTGATCGAGAATATTTCTAGCCAAAATGTAAATCATATACGAAACTGGCATAGTTGTTTGTTATGATCCACTACGCTAGACCTAGCTTTACTGTATGCAACCTTACCCAACCAAACCTAACCTGCATAAAAACCCGCCAATAATCGCATATTTCTCCTTTATTAACCTTTCATGTCGCTGTAAATCTAAACCTTTGGATTACGCAATTTAATATTTATATGTTTTCAAACAATCTTTACAATAAAACCACTAAACTAATTTTTGTTGCTTTAAATAAATTCTTCTAAAATACAGTGCAGCTCGAATACCAACCAAATAAAAATATATAAATTTTAAGTAAGTGATGTAGCAACATTTTGACAGCCGCTGAGATTTCGCTTCATCCCCTTTGTAAAACTACCCCATAATGCCATTCTAGCCGACCAAACAACCCATCTGAACACTTCGGTGTCATCACACTCACTTATTCCTCCTCTCAGTCCCTTCCACGGCTAAGTAGAAAGACTGAAATGGTAGAAAAGCGAGCAATATCTGAATGTTATCTGGGTAAGTGGTATTACTAGATTTTAAATTTCCAACTGGGCACTTAAAGTCGATTGCAGTGGGTGTTCTACAAACGTAACATACGAAAATTTTCCTGCTTTCTGGAGGAAAATTCAACATAAAAGCATTTAAATAAGTTTAAGCTTTATCGTGTACGTGAACTTTGAGTTGATTTTGAGAAATTTAATTTTAATTTGTTAGAAACGTACAGAATATTTTACAGGATTCGTGGGTGGAGATGTAATATATATATATATATATTACTTGAGGTTTCCGCGAGCGCTATTGTAAGTAACAAAAGTAGAGATAGGAGCCTTATTGGTGGGAGACTTTCATGTCACTCGCGAACAAGTACGGCTAGTCCGTAACTTTTGAGGCCATTTTAGCCTTGAAAACGGCACGTGACACCGTGTCGAAACGTCGGCCTAGGTCTTCTCAGGGAGACCATCTACAGAAAACGCGAGATATTCCAGAATCTACTTTTGTTACATATATATATATATATATATATATATATGTATATATTTTTTTTAAATTTTACCCTTCAACAGGTCAAGAGGACAAATAGCAAAAGTGAAATACATGACAAAGCACTCAGGCTTGAAAAAATCACATAAATTAATTCTGACCTAACCGGAAATCGTATTTGGAACCCTCGGGGTGGGAAGCCAGTGTCATGCCCATAAGGCTACGAGGGCCGCCTTTTTTAATTTTAATTTTTTTATAATTTTAAAAACATTTTTACAGGTGTTTACTATATTTGTAGACACCAACAATCATGAAATATTTCCGCACAGCAAAAGAAATCCATCTGAATAAGTAATAAAATTGTGACGCTGAAAAAAATACTTATTCGAAGTGGAGCTGGGTGAACCAGAAAAAACCTATTCCATGCAGGTATAATATGATATAAATATCTATGACATGTTAATTAATTTTTTAATCATCTTGCAGTCATGGTCGTAATAATATTTTTTTTTCCATAATTTGTACATTTTATGACAAACTCTCCTCAACCGGTGAACGCCTGTCAAAAATGATTCTTTTAAATGTACCAGTGAATAGATTTCCTGGTTAGTAACGTACCTTCTAGTATCGAATTAAATTATAATAAAACACAAGAGAAGTAGATAACGTAAAGTTATCAAAACTTATAAATTAATTAATAAACTCAATAATTATAATTAACTAATTAATTAATTAAAGCAAAGTTACCAAAACTTTAGCGGCAAAATTCAATTAGAGTTGCGGCAAAATTAATTTCTTCCCGACAAAAAAGTGTTGTCCGAGGTCTAAGTAAATTGCTTTTTCTGCTAGTGATATGCTATAGAATCAGTCGTTCGTCAGAAAAATCTTTGGCAACTTACATAATATTGTACATAATTTAATAAAAACGATTTTCATGACAGACTTCAAAAAATCACGTGCAGTGCGTACGCCCATCGACTTGGTCCACAGTTTAAACTAAGCGATTCATCTTTTTATTATTAATATTTAAAGATTAACTTTGTGGTTAGACATAATAACAGAACGTAAGTAAACTTAGTAAAAATCACTACCAGATTTACAGTCTACCGGTTTCGAGACGTACCCGTCTCTTCGTCAGGACCAACACTACACTAATACATTCACAACACTATACACCCAAACCATAGTATTGTAAAACTATCACCACTATTGTTCACACGCGTGTTAATCTTGTCAGAGAAATTGAACTACTGAATAATTCAGGGATCTAACGAGAGAGAGTTACCGACTTTAGTTAACCCACTTTAGACCCCGCCCCCTCTCACTCTCTCTCGTTAGATCCCTGAATTGTTCAGTAGTTCAATTTCTCTGACAAGATTAACACGCATGTGAACAATAGTGGTGATAGTTTTACAATACTATGGTTGGGGTGTATAGTGTTGTGAATGTTGTAGTGTAGTGTTGGTCCTGACAAAGAGACGAGTACGGCTCGAAACCGGTAGACCGTAAATCTAGTAGTGGTTTTTACTACGTTTACTTATATTCTGTGATTCATCTTTCGATTCGATTTCGATAGTTATCCAAAAAACTTGTTCTAAAATCGCAACATTGTAATATATACCGTCCATCTTATAAACACAAAATCCATTTGTACTCGGCTGAGTTTGTTTCCCTTTATGGCGTCCATTAATATTGTATCAGACTCGAGAGCAGTGGATTAGAAAAAGCTTTCTGACGTCCGCCCTCCATTGCTCTATCTCATTTTTCCCGCGCGCGCGGAGGAAAGCGCCATCTGTTAGCGTCGGCTAGAACAACAGACTGCTTTTAGGAAATTAAATGTCGTAAACAATCGGAACTATCCTACACGCTTTCACACTCACGTCCCCGGTGCTTTTTTCCGCTGGCGACATTTTAAACTGAAGATGTGTCGGGCGGATCCCAGTCGACATCTTCGCCATTCTTTCTCGGCATTTTTTTCTCATGAACTTACCTCGGCTATTGTTATTGCAGCGTATTATATTACTATCATAAACCTCACATTGATATAATTTAAAAGATAGCGCTAAGGCCCGGTTGTTTTAAGTTGGATTAAAGTAAGCGGTCGATTAAAGCATAGATATTTACGAAAACGGATCGTCTGATTGGTAGAGAACGTAAAAATCTATGCTTTAACAGAATGCTTACTTTAATCCAACTTGAAACAACCGGCCCTTAGACATACTTTTTATTAATTATTTTTATTTATTTATTTATTAACGCCCTACACGGCTTTTGCAAAGAATAAAAAAATATGAAATAATAATAACATAAATTGGAAAGCAAATACTGAAAATAAAATACAAATATATAAAGATAAACATAATATAAAGTAAAAAGTGAAAAGCAAGTATACCACAAAGAAGAAGCTTAAGGAAGCATAATATAATAAAAATTGAAAAGCAATAATAATATGGAGTGAAAAGCAATAGAACAAGCGTAGAAAATTATTATACAATAAAAATGTTACATAACAGTTAGTTGTCTCACTCAATCAACAATCAAAACATGTCAATTATTGAAGTCCACTTTGACAAATACTAGTAATCTTTCAATTCACCTTTTGAAATATGTTTGAATATTATAAAGTTAGTGGCAAAGACGTGAAGTTTTATTGATATTTTATTTTATAGATTTTTATTTGATAAAAAAAATAGAGATGCGTACACGGTATATGCATCACATCAATTTTTGATAAACACTTATGCTATAAAAATAGCACTAACTTTCTGGTCTCCTGGAACAAGGCTCCAACCCCCGACTACTGAGTCACCAGGCGAGCGTCAAAACCACTAAACCAACGAGCTACTCCAAATTGGGTTGATTATGTGAATCCAATGAAGAGAGAGTGTAAGGAAATGACGCAAATGTTGATGACAACCGAAACATGTAGAAGACGTGACCAGATAAAAATCAGGTACTGTTAAATGCAAATTCAGTCTGTTTGTTCTCAGCCGTGTCTAATGCTCCGATAAAATGAATAATTATCATCTAAGGCGTGATGCAGCGAAGTAAGCAAAAAAATTATCGGAAAAAAATCTTGGATAATTTTGTCATTAGAAACTAGAGTGAAGAGATGAAAGAAATACATACTACCACAGTATACTAAGAACAGTAATACGAGTTCATACAAACTGGCCGCTACCCATTAGAATGTGTGCGTGCGTACTCGGCGCCGTGTACGCACGCACTGTGACGCACACATTGACATGAATATGAGGGCACAAGGCGGCGGCAGTAAGGGCCGTGCCTTCGGTGCCATTCGCGCTCGCAGCCGCCGCTTTAGAAAAAAAATACGCTTCCTGAAAAAAATGCCTTTTTAATGTTTGTGGTGCTTTACTAAAAAGGTGTGTTGATTATCACAAAGACTGTGAGTTTTCAAAAGTCTCCGTTGATGTTAATCAGCGTTCTTGCAATTTAAGTGCAGAAACTAGGTAGGTATATCGAAATTTACTCATGACTTTGTTGCCAAAAGAGAGAAGATGGAGCAGATCTTTCGCAAAGAGTTCGAAAAGGACCATATAAACATTAAAATCGGCACATCAATTTTTGAACAATTAAAAGAAATTGAAGTTTATTCGGATTTAGTTTCTACCTTACGCGTCGGAATCTCAGACGCTACGAGAGAGAAAGAAAGGCAGTAAAAATAAAGTGACAACTCTAGCGTCAACGCAAGAGTAGGCTAATAACTCGCCGAAAGGCCGGAGATAAACTACTGTTCTGGGTATACTGTGATACTACTGAGGATTATTCATTACTATCAAATGGGCAGTGTGTGGTACAGAATTTGGTGTATTTAAAATATATTATTACAGAATCTCAGAGCGAACTAGCGTGGATTTGGTTGAAAACCATGAGTGATAACCATAAACGGTTTACGCTGTACTGTATCTGCCAGAAAACACGGTGCTCACATCCATGTCGAGCAATGCATAGTAAAACGGATGATCTGCCGTGAATTTTACGTGCGACTTCAGCCTGGCAGTGCACAATGCATCATCGTGATCATTGCTTAAAACAAATTTAAAAATTTGAAAAAAAGAACATTTTTTTGCCAGGAATAGGGTGATTTGATCCGATATAGGGAGCAAGCTGTTCATACCCGGCATTGCCACAGGTTAAGGATTAGGTTTAAAATAAATTAAGTTAAAAAAAAGTTTAAAAAGTTGAACGAACGAAGAAAACCTATACCGTTGAAGAACGGTATAGATTTGCATCGAAAATATATCAGGGGGGGGGGAAAGAGTAAAAGAAAAGGGGAAAATGTCACCAATGTTAACTACCGGTCCTAAAGAATTAGTTTCCAAAATTTGAGTCCGATCGGTCGAACGGTTCAGATTTGAATTGAAAATATATCAGGGGAAGGGAAGAGGTAAAATAATTGGGGGGAATGTCACATATATTACCCGTCGGGTCCAAATGAATAAGTTTCCAAATTTTGTGTCCGATCGGTCAAACGGTACAGATTTGCATCAAAAATATATCAGGGGAAAAGAGTAGGAGGGAAATGTCATACAAGTTATCTGCCGAAACCTTAAGAATAAGTTTCCAAATTTTGAGTCCAATCGATCAAATGGTATCTACAGATTTGCATTGAAAATATATCATCGGAGGGGAAGGGTTGAAAGAATAGGGGCGAAATGTCGAATATATTACTCGCCGAGTCCTTAAGAATAAGTTTCCAAATTTTGAGTCCGATCGGTTAAGAGGCACAGATTTGCATCGAAAATATGTTAGGATGAGGGGAAGGGGTAAAACAATAGGGGGGAAATGTTGCCTTTGTTACCCGCCGGGTCCTAAAGCATAAGTATACAAAATTTGAATCGAATCGGACAAACGGTGTGGATTTGTATAGAGAACAGACAGACAGACAGACATTGAGTTTTGTAGGTATAAATTATTAGTCGAAGGTCTAGTCTCGGTTGAAGGCAGATATCATTCGAGATAGTTTGACCGTTCATATAGTTAAAATATACTGTTCAATTTGGAGCATTATAAGTGCCCATGAAGAGTAGACTATTTTCCATGTCGAGCAACGCAGAGTAAAATGGATGATCAGCCGTGAGTTCTGCTCGAGGTCTTGGTGAGGGCATCGCGCTACGACACATCATCAATGCTAAGGGAAATCAAGAAAAAATTAAGAAAGAAATGATCATTTTTTCAGGCCTGATTTTAAGAAGGTCCAGTGAAATGAATAGAACTTTCATCAATTAGGGGCCAATAAGCAGAATTTTAGTAATTTTTAAACCCCCCATTTTTTAACCCTCAATTAAACCTTTTAATCCTCAACAAAACCCTCAAACTAAAACCCTCCATCTTTTCAGCAGTGGTGGGAGAAATCTTAAACATTTTATAATTTGAGTTATGAGCGTATTTTCTTATTTTAGAACATTTCAATTTCAATTTTCAATTCCAATTTATTTTCAATTTATTTATTTTTAATACAACATTTACATTACAAACATATATTTAATTCATAAATATTATTAACATGTGAAAAAATATACAAACAACAAAATATAAAAACGTATATAAATTCATTCATATCAAAAGTGTAGGAGAATCCTGCTTCGGAAAACCCTCTCTGAGACATGGAACAGATCAATTTCCAGAGTAATATTGTTCAGCATAGCAGTAGCTCTTCCAACAGGTATAGCTATTGGCAGGTAGGTCCTGTATGTATATTGGAATGTGAAACAATCTATGCTGACGCTGTCTTAGGTAATTATCAGGAACATACAAACCAATGCTCCGCATGATTTCAGGATTATCGATCATACCGCACAACAATCGATAAAAATGCGTAATCAGATACACATTCCTTCTAGTCTCTAAACTATTGTATCCATGCATACCCTGAAGAAACTCGGTTGGGTAAAGCCAAGGATAATGCCCGTACTCTCTCACGTAGTGATATCTTAGAAACTTTTTTCCTGTCTCTTGACTCCTGAAAAGAAAGTCCTGTTAGAAGTCTCAACGATCGACAAACTTTAATGAAATGATGTATGAATGTAGATGAGACAAATATTATTTGTTAACACTGAAAAAAGTGCTATATCCCATTCGAGTACACTTGATATATTTATATTAATTCGGTACCTGCAATGTAATTCTTGCTATTAGGACTTTTTCATATAAATCAAGTATAGCGGTTCTCATCGCAGTAACGATTCCATGAATGAATTTTTTTTAATATTGTATTTTTCAGTATTTACTCTGTCTCAAGCTTTTTTCCATTTGTTTAAATTTAATGCAATGTAGAAATACCTTGCTATTCTGCCATTCTATACGATGTTTTTCTGTAAATAATGATATTTTTATAAATAAAAAATAACGTGAATTGGAAAATTGTCAGTTATGTAAACAAAACCCTATCACGTATGCAAAATTGTATTCTAGAGTTAGTTTATTAATTATATCACAAAGCGACTGCTTCAAAGATTACAAACATATTATATTTTGAATTACGAATTGGAGACAAAAGATGCTCCTCAAGAACAACATGAAGTTTGAGAACGGTTTTATCCAAAAGCGTATTAGAAGAAGAAAGCTTATTGATACAAAATCACTAAATTTTTTAAATTACCGTAATCGTAACAAATAAGTATGAAAAGAAATCGAAATATGCAGTTAATTAACACTCATAGGCTAATATCCACAAATTATTCTTCCTGAAATTTATAGGCCAACGTAACTACTTTTAGCTCGCAATGTTATCATGGAGCTTTGAAGTATCTATTTGACTGTCAAAGAATACGACAAGACGCTATATCTTTTATTCCATATTTTTAAGTTGTTCAATAAGAAAGAATATTTTAGAAAACAGAGTGTTAAAATCTTCAAGAGAAAAAGTAAATTGTTTTAATGTACCTACATAGAATTTTTAATAACACGCGGAGAAAATTTATTTGAATCTGTTCTTGATGGCATTAATTTTTTTTAAAATTTTATGAAGTATGTAATGAATGTACACAATAATCCAAATTACATATTATTGGCCCGTAGATTCAGACAAGACTTATAAATAAATTAATCTTAACGCATTTAGCATATTGTGTGTATTTCTTTATCCAAATTAATAAAATTCCACGGATAAGCAAATAATTTCGCAGTTGTCTCAAAACTCGATAAATAACGTTAGGTTAGTTTCCAAAATCAGCTGTTATACAGCTACCAACATCGCAAAATGTCTATCGCAGCTTGTCATTGTTGTTAGGAGGTAGCAGATATGGTATTTGGACATGAGTACGATAGAAACAAGGAAACAGATAAAAAAAATTCAAATCTTGAAGCAAAAATTTGTAACTCGGTCTCCAACAGACGGTACATGAAGAAGATAGGTACCTAGTGTTATTTTGCGCGTGCGTCCAAAATGTTTCTTTTGATGAAATAATTGTGTAGCTTACGCTTTAGTTGCGTCTGAGTAATGTCGGTGGCGGGCGCGATTGAAAAATGTATGTTTTCCAACCCTACATATTGAGAGCTGCCCGCCCGCCCCTCTGTGGGAAAGGGTTGGGCGCCAAATCTCATTTTGAAACATTTTTACATTTCTTTGCTCTCGTTCCAATTTCAGACAGGGTTGTCGAGAGTGATTTCTGCGATTCTCTAAAATATATTTCATTCACATTGTTATGAAAATATTTTGTTAATAGTATGTAATAAAATGAGAATTATAAGACTTTCAAGGAACTCTATGTACGCCCTTTAAACGGCGTTTTTTGATGGACAGGTAGATGGCGTTAAAATCTTGAAGACATTTGTAGAAAACGTGTATTTTCATATGCAAGAGGCACCTAGCGGTCTATTTGTATATAATAATGATTAATAGTGTAAGAATTTTTTTACAAAATGTGTATTGCTACATTGATTAGCTTCCTCTTCTTCGTAAGATATTTTTAAATGAATGGTGGTGCCGCCAGCTGCCGAACATCGTCCAAACGAAGCACTTCTTCATTCTCCCCTTCTTCCTTCTCCTCTTCGTCGACAATACCACGCGCGTGTCGACAGTACTACTTGAATAAATTCTGCGTAAATCTGTTAATAGTTTTTCTTTACATATGTGTGCCTCTCTGTGTGCGATACTTAACGAAATAACCCTGGAAACCTATATAACGACAAACCTCTTTTCGTAGATCGAGCACCGTAGGGAGCCCGGATGTTAGAGGCGGGCCCCCTTCTTTAGACGAAACCTTTCATGCTGGTTTTCTCCATTCTGTTCTCAAAAGTGGTGAGCCCCTTCATTCAAACTTCTACAATGGTATTAAATGCTTCTACAAACAATCATTTCGCTACAAAAATAGACACAAATGAATATTTACGGATTTCTTATTCTCTTGTATTCCCGACGGAAGTGGGACTGGGTAGATAGTATAATTTTTCAATTAAAGTTTTTACTAGTAGGTATTAATAAAAAAATGTATAGAGATTGGAGGACGAAATATATCCGTGTCAAGTTTAGTTAAGTTTTCAGTTTATGTTTGCTACCAAATCATTATAAATGAACGATTTAACGTTTGTAATATGGTTGTTAGACATGTTTAGGTATTCAAACAAAAATGGATATTTTATAGGAACCATACAGATGGGTACAGATTTGATTCTCAAGGTTTTGCTGGAGTATTATTACGGCGTCTTCAGGAGCTTGTTTTCGCAATCGTATAAAAAATACTAAATTTAATTAATGGTTTAAATATTTTTTTAATTAAAATTTTGTTTTCATGTCGCAAGCGATTAAGATTAGCTTAATTATAAGCGCGAATAACTATGTGAGTTAGGGATGGATTTTTTCCTCCCTTCTCTATGTTTATTATTAATACCGGAAAGTAGGTGGGTAGGTACGTGAGATGCAAAATATATAGATATGGCTGCTACTGTGTGGTGCGACATGATTATTTTAATTTGAACCAAATTGAACTTTGTAATGCACACACGTTGAGTTAATTTAACACGACTATAGTTTCGAGAGGAGCAGTCTCTCTCATCATCGTATAACTAACCTTAATACAGAAATTATGAAAATAATAAAGGAAAAACAATTTCTCAGAATTCGCCGACCATATAATTAATACCAACCATCATTTTGATAATTGCATTCTTACAAATATCACAACATTGCATTCTTACAAATATCTCCACTGCTCAGCATCTTCCCCTTAAAGACTACATAAAAATAATTACCCCCGCCGCTCTACGCAAATAGTTTCGTAATTTCTGTATTTAGGTTAGATGATGAGAGGGACTGCTCCTCTCGAAACTATAGTCGTGTTAAATTGACTCAACGTGTGTGCATTACAAAGTTTAATTTAGTTTAAATTAAAATATATGATTTGAGTAAAATAGAAGTTACTTATACTAGGAACTGAAAAAAGATGCCTTTCATATTGCTAAATCATACCACATTTCATTTTGAATATCTTTGGCCGCCTTTAAAAAAAAATATTAAAGTTTTCTCGAACACTCGTTACCATAGTGAATACATATTTTATTAGGTACCATTTAATTCCAGCACATTTGTATGGATAATACGTAAAACTCATGTTTTTTTTTACGTAAAAATACTTTTAACAAATTCAAGAGTTCGAAAATAATAAATTCGAAAACCTTAAATATAAATTTTTAAAGATAAATTTAACTTTTTATTACTCACACGTTGAATTATATAAACAATCACTACTATAGTTTCGAGAGAGGCAGCCCCTCTCATCATCAAGTAAACTTAATGACTAATCTTAATACAATATATTCTTGCAAGGAGCGGGTCGTGGAGGAGTAGGGGGTTTAAGTAGTTTGAATTTTGATTTTGAACTAAATCAAAAACTGATTTATGCCCCAAAGGTAAAATTAAATCCACTGAAAATAATTATTGCTGAAAAATATTATGTACAGTTCCAATTTCCAGATAAATTACAAACCTTTTTCCGCGCATATTAAAACCGCGTTTTACACCAATAACAACATTGGCCAAACTCAAAGACTAAAAATAATATTTTATAAAAAAGCAGCTTATTTATAACACGCTGTCCTTACCCGGCGTCGCACGGGTTAAGGATTAAGTTTAAAATAAATTTGTGAGGGTAAACAAAGGCATCGAAAATATATAAGTGGAGGGGAAAGGTTAAAAGAATAGGGGGAATGTCGCATATGTTACCCACCGAGTCCTAAAGAATAAGTTTCCAAATTTTGAGGTCCGATCGGCCGAAAGGTTCAGATTTACCTAGAAAATATATCAGGGGAGGGGAAGGGTTAAGAGGATAGGGGGAAAATGTCGCATATATTACCCGCCAAGTCCTTAAGAATAAGTTTACAAATTTTGAGTCCGATCGGTCAAACGCTATAGATTTGTATCGACAATATGTCATAGCGAGGTGAAGGAGTAAGAAAATAGGTGGTAAATATTGCCTATGTTACCCGCCGAGCCCTAAAGAATAAGTTTCCAAATTTCGAGTCCGATCGGTCAAAGAGTACAGTTGCATCTAAAATATTTCAGGGGGACGGGAAGGGTTAAAAGAATAGGCGGAAATATCGCCTATGTTCCCCACCGAGTCTTGAAGAATAAGTTTCCAAATTTTGAGTCCTATCGGTCAAACGGTACAGATTTGCATCGAAAATGTGTCAGGGGGAAGAGTTATGAATATAGGTAGAAAATATTGCCTATGTTACCCGCCGGGTCCTAAAGCATAAGTATGCAAAATTTGAATCGAATCGGACAAACGGTGTGAATTTGTATAGAGAACAGACAGACAGACAGATATTGAGTTTTTAAGGTATAGATAACTTGTGGATTCTACGACAGAAAATATATTGACCGAGCCGCAAGAAATTTTAACACTTGAATTATAGAACATCGCCGATGTTTAAATAAACAACAATTTCTCGGAATTTTAATCACGTAATGGAAACAAATCCCTCTTTTGATAGTCATAAACTAACAATTCATCGCTCGGTGTTTTATAAGAAAATAATCATCAATGACTTGGAAACCGCAGAAATTCGGAAAAATATAATTTCGAAAACACTATTAAATAACATAATCACCCCTAGTCTTCTCCATTATTGTCAATATTCCCGGTAATGACCAGTAAACTCCCTCATTGTTACATTTATTTGTATATTTCAGCTGTTTTATTATTTAATATGTTCTGAAGTGTGCGCAAGGTTACACAAGTCAACATCGAGTGGGAGACGAACAAGGAAATGAGTGGATACTGTCAAAACATACCTGTAAGAGGCAGGCGGATGCCCAGCAGATTGGACTGCAAAGGTGATTGCTGATTATTTTGACTGCGGAGCTTCCAAATCCCACGAGGCTTCTAAAGAAGACGTATTAGCTTTAAAGGCACCAGCCTTTCACTACCCTTAACAACACCATTTTTCCTTTGAAGGCACGTGAAGATTGACGCAAGTAGTTTTCATGTTCACATCTCTTATAAAGTGCGCAGCGTAAAATAAATAAATAAACGTGGCAATTCCTCGAATCCCGCGCTGCGTGCGGGAAGGCATTTCGGGCGGATTTTCACGGCCGCCCCCAGGGCCACCCCCCGGGACTGGAGCGGGCGGGAGGGGTGAGGCCAAGGGCGGGGAGTTGTGAGCTAATGGAAAACCGGCGACAGGTAGCGTATTGCTTTCTGAATTCATTACTGCGACTCCGGGAATCCCCCTGCAGGAGTTACTTAACACCTGTGAATTCAACGGGATAAAAACAGTATTAAGAACGAGGGACTCGGAAGGAAAATGTAATAAGGGAACAACTCTAAGGAGATTGATTTAATAAATATTAATAACGTTACGTAAATAAAAGCCAGCGATTCTTGGATAACTGCTAATTGGAATGTTACAGATTCTTTTACGTATACAATTACGTATTATTATACTGGTTCTAAGACGGTTTCAGAAAAACAATATGTGATTTCTAAAAAAGTTTAAATATCGACAATTATTTATTTTTATCATCATTAAAAGTTATTAAAATACAACACAAGAATTCATGTGCAAGTTTTTTAAATAAATAAAAAATTAAATAAACAATAGATAAGTTCGTAAGATAAGAATGCATCGTAAATTATAGGAATTATGCTCATTTAATTTATTCAGACTGAGTAAGTTTGCCTAGATATTTGAATAATTATGTAATAAACAAACAAATCATATTTCAAATCTTTCCTGCAGCTTCAAAAATTAAGATTTTGACTTTCCTACTATTTTTATATACATATGTATAGCTTTATTTTATTCTAGAAACATATTTTGCCCACTGTATTAGAATTATAAGCTTACTTTCAAGTTAATTAATGTTCTTATTTCTTATTATTAATTGAATAATATGAACGTTAATTTTAAAAACACAAGATTTACTCAAAAATAAGTCATATAGAACACACCCCATATTTTTCTTGCTCCTCGTGTCACATATAATTTTTTTATCATTTACGTCATTATTTTAAGATTTAGTATGTATGATAATATGTTACAACATAATTAAATTAATTAACATAATCAAAACCAAATTAATTAATCAATTAGAAAGACATACAGAAAAATCTAATCCACGGAAAAATATTTTGGCTACCACCGGGATTCGAACCCGGGTCACCTCCTTTCCGGGGCCGGTGCTCTGACCACTAAGCTATAGGAGACTTGTAGATTTCCCTGAATAAATCGACCTTAAATGTAATTCTCATTTTTATTAATTGATTAATTTTTATTTTCGTCCATAGAGCAATCCACTTTTTTGATACGGTAGTTCATATTATTTTGTAATACTACCGCTTATATTATATATATATATATATATATAAAATTATTTATATTATATTCAGTGCATACATGAAATCACAGAGTCAGAACTGCTTATCGATTTGAATGATTTAATCGATCGAGATTAACTTTAATTTCATATCACAATAATTTCACGTTATCTTCCGTCACACGACCTTTATTTTATTTATAAATACGCAATTTAAATTCACTTTGCAGAGAGCACTTTGCCAAAATGAATGTATTACACATTCCTCCTAAAGTCAAACGCCGAAATTATGTATGCCATTAGTTAAAGTTTCAGACGTTTTCTCTTGTCCAAATCCACTTTCCGGGGGAACCCCTTTAGAACCTAGCGAAGAATACATAAACCATTAAAACTGTCGCCGGACGCGACCCGCACCCTCCGAAAACATCCCCCGAAAGCTGTGAGAGCTCCGCCAGAATCTTTATTCCGAAGTAAGCTTGTTTTAGAAAGCCTCCTTCCCGAGATGGCTCTGAGTGCGTCGGTCCGTATCTTAAGAGCTTTCCAACACCTTAGCCCCCGCTGTCGAAAAACTCAAAAAATGTATTAATGTTGCCAAAATACTAAATTGTGATTTACCCAGAAAGCGAATATTTTCGGGCATGTGAAACGGTAATCTGATGCATAATATCCCCCCAGGTTGTTAGTCCGATCGACTTTTATGCCCCATTGAGGTCATCAAGACACAGTGCATTATTCTATTGTAGAGGAAATGTCAGAACTAATGCATTAGCAAACTCTGTAATTCCCAGATTACACTCATTAGGGAATGAACATGCAGAGGCGGCTGACATTTTTGCTGATAATATAACTGTGTTTAGGACAAAGCTGATACAATTCTTTACATCTCCACGAAATGGAAATGGTTAATAAATTTTTCTGTATTATTATTTTACCTTTTAACTATCATTATTTGAACCTTTAACTATATTATTATTTTATCTGTCTTATGTTTTTCTGTATTATAATTTTACCTTTTAACTATTATTATTTGTACCCTTTATCTGTATTATTAATTTATCTGTCTTAAAATATTTCTTTTTAAATTTATATTCTGTATTTCCGTAAAAGTCCATAAGGGCGTTAAATAAATAAATAAATAAATAATATGGAATTACCAAATAAAGACACAATTATAAAGAAATAACTAGCTATACACGGAGAAGAGACATGGACGATTTCAATTGAAAAAAATGTTGAAGTGAAGTGCTGGGGACACTCGTAAAGATTACCATAGAAAACTTGATGCGACATACTCCAGTAGTTGCAAAATTCTTACAGGTCTGATAACATAGATGTGAATATAACATTAGAAGGAAAAAAATAATTAGAATAATCTTTTGACAAGAGAGCTTCCCTCTAGGCTGTCATTTCTTCTAACATTAGATTTACATTTATGTTATCATACCAGTAAGAATTTCTCATCTCTGGTAGGATGTTTACCCCAGAGTTTAGTCGTAAAATATAACCACAAATATTATCAATCAATCTTGGGTACCTTTACTATATATATATACATATAGACTCTTACTCGTCGAAGAAACATAGCTGACGCGGTGATGTTATTCAAAATAACACACAATCTAGTTGATAGTCCGGAACTTCTTCAACGAAATCTTACCACATCCCAACTCGCAATAACAGACATTCACCTACTTTTCATCTCCCCTTTTGTAAGACCAACTCAAAACAAAACTCCTTTATGTACAGATCCACAAATTCATTTAACACAAACTATCACCACATTGACATTTTCAACTCAACAATAAGAAACATAAAACAAACAATATCTACACAACCGCACCCAAACTAATTCGTACAATATATCTTCCCTTCTACTCCCGTCCCACATTCCCCTGTACCCCTCCACTCGCTATTAAATTAAATTACTATATTCAGTGGAAAATTTGTAATTGGCATAATTTAAAAACATGTTATTTTATATTTCTTAAGATGTTGATTTGCTGTTTATTTTCCCCAAAATAAAATAAATAAATTAATAAATATAGATTATGAACTTGACGTGAGGACAGATTTATTTTGGACATTATTAAAGAGTTTAAATTTACAATGTACAATTTGTTACTTATTAAAGAATTTACGCTACCGGTTTCGACACGTCCGTGTCATTAACGAGCGTTATTTAACTAATCTAAAATGCGAAAGTACTGTATTAGGTGATTTGTGGAGTGGGAGGGGCAAGTGAGGGAACATGGTTAATAATGGTGACTTACGCGGGGCTATTATTTTGTTAACGATGTTAATATTGGAATTTAATTTTTTGTTTATTTCTAAAGTTTCTAGGGCGGACAATTTGGAAAGTTTCTAGGGCGGTGTCTGAAAGAAATTGTTACATTGTAAGTGCCCAAGAAATCCAAAAAAACAGATTTATTTTATCTGGCACGACGAGTGAAACCATCTTAAACAGGAAGTGTGCGCTCCCGTTTTATTTGCTCCCGACTCCAAAGTGTCGAAGCTCTTCGCCAGAAAGGTGAATGCAAAGTTTGACGCGTTGCATTAAACATGTACATCCCGGCAGGCGGAGTCCCCCCGAGAGACGTCATGTGAATGTAATCAAGCATCCATTGTGAAGACAGCTTTTTATCTGGGGGCTAAGTTATTCAAATACTTGACAGCGCGGCCAGGAAGATTGCTTCTTGAGTGCGGATCTGCGGGATTTCTTTAACTGTTCCCTACCTGATGAATACGTTTTTTGACGTTTGCTCAAATATGAGGGAACGCAGTAGGCTCCTGGCTACGTTCTTCGTTTCCAAGAAAGGAGACATTTTTTTTGCGGCCTTTTAGTAATATCATTAGACTTTTAGACAAATACTAGCCGTGCCCGCGCGGCTTCACACGCGTAGATTTTTAGTACACTGTTTGGATCGTCATAGAACTTTCGCGAACCTTCTAGAACATTCTCCTTCCAGAACTTTCAAGAAATTTATTGAATGTACAGAAACACTGAACCTTCTAGACACACCGACACATTCCGCCACTCAGTTTAAAACCTTTTAGAACTTTCGAGAATTTTCTAGAACCTTCTCCTTCCAGAACTTTCTAGAGCAGATTTTTCCGGAACCTTCTAGACTCACCGACACAGTCGGCGCGCCTATTTTGAAACAATCTGAAGCATTTGCGGCCTTCCCATAACCAAACAATATGCTATAAAGCACATTTTCGTCACCCACTCCCACCCACGCACAGCCACTCCTACCAAACTCGCATATTTTTGATGTGACACCAAGGACTATCCACCACCATAACCACCGGTGGGTGGTTGTGGCTGGTTGTGGAGAAAACTTGGCGGGTAGGGAAACACGGGTTTCTTTTTATATATGTATATTGATTGATGATCCTACACTATTATTATTATTTATTTTAGTTATAAACAAATACAGCAAAGCACCCGAAAATTAATAGCACCTGCTTCCTTTAATTACGAGATTTTTTCATATGAACATAACATCAGTTCTTAACCTCAACCTAAATGAATGTGAGGTAAGTGTAAAATATAGAAAAATAAATGGCGTGCGCGAAACACCTCACATTATCAGATAATCAAATGTTAAAGGACGGTCCTGTTATAAGCATCAGCATCTAAAGAGCCATGACAATATAACAAAGATGTATGAAAGTGGACGAGGCAAGAATGGTGCGTCAAGACAGAAGAGTATTCTCTACTCACTTCTCCTGCCAATCGGTGTGATGCTAAGTTAAATAATTTTAAATCAAAAGCAAAAATACAAATTGTTAGAAAGAAAACATATTTAAATAATTATCGTAAATTATTAAATAAATACATATGATTTATTCGTAAAAATATCATATTTTTATTGTTTATATGACTATTTCGTTTTAAAAATGCATCAATTTCATTTTACGTTTCTTAGCCCGATTTAAAAATTAAATTAATGTGAAAATTTTGACATCAATTTAACGTTATTTGATATTATCATTGCAAGTAATTACCGCTACTAAATAATTAGATGCATGTGCCTTTGAATCTGTCGATTAAGAAAGGGACATTTCATTAATAGTGCGAGAAACCAAGACAAAATTGGAGAAAGATTTGCAAACACCTCAAATATTGCATCAGAAGAGGAATTCGATTTTTTAAGTTACCTAGTTAAGTTTTAAATCTACCATTCCGTTAAAGATGTCAAATAAATGAATATTTTGAAAGAAAATATACATTTTAAAGTACAAAATAAAATGTATATTAAAAAGCAATTTAAAATTGGTGCAGGCTCATTATTATAGTTACCTTACATTACACGCCTCTTCCCGCGACCACTCTCCAAGACGTGTCGTCTCTCACTACCAGCTCGTTTAGCTCATCTCACTCGAGATCGCTCTCTCAGCCAGCCGAGCAGTCACGTGTGCAGGATAACCTTCTCCAGCTAAACGACCAGTCTTGCCTTACAGACTCCGAGTGGATTTCCAGAACAGAATATCTCGAGATCCTGTGACAAACTGAGATCAAGGGACTGATGTCTGAGAGGGAGTGGAGCTCAATTCCCACGGCAGGACAGGAATGAGAAATGAAGAGTATTTATATTTTGTAAAACCTTGCAGTGTTATAGACTTTTGAAACCAAATTTAAGTTATTATATATGTATTTGTAATAATCTAAAGATTTCGTGTGATTCTTAAAATATTTTTCATTGAACAATTTCTAATTAATATATTTAATAAGAATAAATTTAGTTACACCACTAATTCGTTGAAAATACCAACATATTTCGGGAGCAATAGTCTCTTCATCGTTGGTCATTAGTGATGACCATTGGCCCCGAAAAATATTGGTATCTTCAACAAATTAATGATTTAAATAGAATTTATTACATCATTTTGCATTTATTGAAAAATTTATAATTACATAGTATTATACTGAGCTAGACCCACAAAACATCTTGCAGGTATACATACGAATGCTTTAAATTAGCTAATTAATATTTACAACATATTAACACGTAACTCTTATATCAATAGTTTAAATACTAAAGAAACAGGGACACAATATAAAGGAATGAATTATAAAGGTTTCACATTTCCTTTTTAGTGTCTCAGAAAAAAAATTCTAACAATGACAAATCATTAATTATAATCCACTCCTCCGAATTGGGATTGAGTGTACTATTTCGTATGAAACCGAGATATTCCGATGTTCTCTATCCATATCTATTGGTGATTTTTGGAATTGTGAAAGTCATATCCTCTTCGGCATTTGGTGCTTTGTTATTATAATTTTATTTTGTTAACAAAATAGTAATCCGTGCACCGGAAGGACGCTTGCGTAAGAGTAAAATAATTTTGGATTATTCTTCACTTCAAAACCTTGCTCTGGCTTATATTTTTTAACTATAGCTGTTTCAAGATTTAGGATTTACTTTATATTAGTGTTACAGGGGTGACTCCATGATTGGACGTCACATCTCAGTAAAGTCTCGACCAAAGAAAAGAAGTTAATTTGTACTACAGACTTTGGAATTACAATTATTATAAAATTTACCTAATAATGATCCAAGATTATTGCAAATCTTTAAAAGTTGCAAGTTCCATTTAAAGAGCCGAGCAATCATTAAACCGAGATAAAGCGATTTTAAAAATTCAACCGAAGTACATTAACAATGACTCGTAATATTATTGTGTATGCAATTAAATTTATGCATATTTGGTTTGATTTTACAATAAGCATGACTTATGTATATGTGTATAATTTTTTTTTTTTTTGGATGTATATTTGTTTTGTGTATGTACTTGACCATTTTAGCAGTTAATTGAAACCTATTTGTAAGTAGTAAAAAGTTTTTTTGCAGTGTCTTCTGCAAACAAAATAAAGACATGATAGTTAAATTTGAGGGACATAAAAAATAATTAGGTGTGGTACAAAAATTTATTTTTATACATAAACAGTAAAACGTGGCATTTATTAATACTAATAAAAAATTCTCTTAAGATCTAATCATGTCTGAGGTAAGTTTTGCTCAGTTAAATCAAATTATTGGTTATATAAATATTAGTGGATATTTGGATACTTTTGCAGCTATCAATTAATCTACAAATTACACAGAAAAAATGTGTAATTTGTAGAAAAATTGATAAACGCTAATTAGTAGATTACTACTGTAAATGTATTGACTTTTTTCAAAATAAATACAATAACATTGTAAAATCTATAAAATTGCTGCTTTTGTTGAAAGCTTTTTTCTTATTTAATAATATTTTCCTTTAAAACCCATTAAATAATAATAACAATAAGTAAATTGTTTTGTTGATTAACATTATTAATTAAATTTTATAAATTAGTTTGACGAAATTTCATCCGAAACTAATTCCATCTTCGTACATGTCCTCGTCGTCTATTCCGCATACAAATTAGGTCAGGTTAAATTAGATTGGAATAGTTAACCAGTTTCTGAAGACACTGAAAAAAAGTATACCGAGTGTTAAAAAAGATTAAAAGAAAACTACGTATTACCTATAATGTATTTTTAAATGAACATTGAATGCAATTGTAATGTACTAAAATACTAAAGACTAGCGTCTAAGGCTGATTCCGGGTCACTTCACAATTAGTTTCATTTTCATAGTACCATGCATTGAAAATAGTAAGAATATTCAAGCGACAAGTATTCAGTGTACGTCACATACCTATACGTTTATATTAATTACAAGGGATATGTGTACTCCTAACTTTTTGTGTCATATCCACAGAATATAAAAATGTATAATGTCGAACTAAACCCGTTCTTTAGGGTTGGAAAATGCATTACAGTGAATGAATGTCCCCCTTCGTGTAAAATAAATTTATACTGCAGTTTTTTTTAAATCCTTTGGTAAGCATGACACATTTTTTTAGGTGTTTTTTTAATTGTCTTCCAAACCGAGTCTCTTTAGTAAGAACGTCTTCTTATATTTATTAAGAGCATATATTTTGACCTTTTCATAACTGTTTTAATGTATACAAATATAGATGGTAGATTGTGGTCGCACCTATTTTGATGTATTTAATATTAAGAGTCATTTCCGTTTTGAAAAATTCTGGCGATAAATGAAATTCGGTCGCATTTAATTTTTTATGTTTTCATTTGTCCCCTTCGTATATCTTTTATTTTATTCTACTTATTCTTTTCCTTATTTTTCTTCGCTCTTTCTTCTTCTTCTTTTCTGTTCTATTATTTTCTATCTAAAAACATATATGCAGTATAACATCAATGTGCTTGTCAGCCTACTGGTTAAGGCACTTGTCTAGTGATGCAGCGATTCGAGCTTCCTTTCAGACCAGCTTCTTCTGCCTATTGTTCCGTCTCCTATCGGAGTTCGGCAACCATATTGGCGATCACGACTCTATTCATCGTCGCCCGGAACAACTCAGTCGAGTGACATTGGTAGTCCCTCAAATTACGCAGCAACGAGAAGCGGCACCTTCGTACGGTTCTTTTTACACTGGATAATGAGTTGGTTAAGACTATACTTTGGTCATCTCCAAACATGTTCGAGGTACTCGAGCTATCTTATCTTCTTCTTCTTCATCAGCCTTCGTTTTTCCACTGCTGAATATAGGACTTTTCCTTATTTTTCCATTCTTCCCTGTTTTTTTTTCTTTCCCCCCACAGCGACAATATCATCGACCCATCTCTTTTGAGGTCTTCCGATGCCTCTTTTATTTTCCCCAAGGTCTCCATTTCAGAACTCTGGGAGGCCATCTTGTAGTATCCTGTCTTGCAACATGTCCTACACGATCCATGATATACACTACTCTAGTTCTGCGCCTAATTTCGTCGTTTCTAATTCTATCTCTTAGGCTTACTCCAAGCATGGATCTCTCCATGGATCGTTGCGTGCATTTGAGCTTTTCTACACTTTTCTTTGTAAGAGCCATAGTCTCCAATCCATACGTCATCACTGGTGGTATGCATGATTCAAAGGCTTTTCTTTTTAGGCTAATTTGGATCTCTTTGTTCTCGAAGATATGTTTGAGTTTGCCAAAAGCAGCCCAGCTCATTCCTATTCGTCTTGGCAGTTTTGCTGTTTCGTAATTCAATGCACCCAGGAATCTTTCAGGATGAGTCCATGGAGCCACATATGAAAGGCCTCGACTTTACAGATTATCCAGACTAGCATGATAGTCTTTCTTTTAATAACACTGGTGTTTTGCTTAGTTTGAAAATCGTATGACACGTACTCAATTACGTATCTCTATTTTTTTTTAAATATAATACCCGGCGTTGCACGGATTAAGGATTAAGTTGAAAATAAATGTGTGGGGGAAAACAAAGGTTCGATTCGAACAGTATAGATTTGCATCGAAAATATATCAGGAGGAGGGGAAAGGTTGAAAGGGGAGGGAGGAAATGTCACCTATGTTACCCGCCAGGTCCTAAAGAATAAGTTCGCAAATTTTGAGTCCGATCGGTGTAACGGTATAGATTTGCATCAAAAATATATCAGGGGGAGGGGAAGGAGTAAAATAATATGGGGGAAATGTCACCTATGTTATCCACCGGGTCCTAATGCATAAGTGTGCAAAATTTGTATCGTATCGGACAAACGTTATAGATTTGTATAGAGAACAGACAGACAGACATTGAGTTTTAGAGGTGTAGATACTATTTCTATAATATTATATTTATATTTTTTCCTCTCTCTAACACTGACATCGTTATTTATATTCTATATAATATCGATATTCAAATTCTATTTTTATTATAAATTTTTTTTCAATAATATACACCGTATAAAGTTTTTTTTTTATTACAATATAGGTGTTTCAGGATTGATTCACAGCTGTATTGAGATTACACTAAATGTATGTGATTTTCTCAAGTTTTTTGATGCGTTTCGCTACAGTAGTTAGGTCTCATGGCCAGTGAAAAATAATTGTAAAGATTCCAAATATTATTACCACTATTTTCTGGTTTTTGTTGTCTCCCGGGAGATGTTTTATACCACCAACCATTTTGTCGCTAGGCGAGTGCCTTACTAGACCAAACACTACGTTATTATTGAAAATAAATATATATATATATAAAAAGAAACCCGTGTTTACCTACCCGCCAAGTTTTCTCCACAACCACCCACCGGTGGTTATGGTGGTGAGTAGCCATTAGTGTCACATCGAAAATATGCGAGTTTGGTGGGGGTGGCTGTGCGTGGGTGGGAGTGGGTGACGAAAATGTGCTTTCTAGCACATTATTTTGTTATGGGAAGGGCGCAAATGCTTCAGATTGTTTCAAAATAGGCACACCGAGTGTGTGAGTCTAGAAGGTTCCGAAAAACTTGCTCTAGAAAGTTCTGGAAGGAGAAGGTTCTAGAAAATCCCCGAAAGTTCGGTATTGCGGAATGTTTCGGTGTGTCTAGAAGGTTCCTGTACATTCAATAAATTTTTTGAAAGTTCTGGAAGGAGAATGTTCTAGAAGGTTCGCGAAAGTTCTAGTATGACCTAAAATTTAAGTTTATCTTAAAATGTTATATTTTATGAATTTTACATTTATTTCAGTAAATTTATAAAGCCGCAGGAGTAATCAAGTATAGCGGACACACTAAATCAACGAGACTTGCGAGACAAGCCTCGCCAGACTAATATGACACAGCGAGACACGCCGGCGAGGGCCCCACCCACCGGGGGGCTGATTGGGGCACGGGGCAAGAAAGGAAGGGGTTGGATAAGCCAAATGGATTCCGGCACCCCGAATGCCCCCTTCTGCGGGGCGGATCGGTCGAAAATATTATTTTATTTAAATATTGTAAAATGTTTTGCTGTACTCGAAAAATTAAGTTTTATAAGTAAACAGGGTTATTTGGAAAACTATATTCCTGCCTTGATTATGAGTCGAAAACGTTCGAGCTACTATGACCTAATATCAATAGTTGTGGAGATGTGCGACATCAAAGTTTGCATTTTTTTTTTCAATATTTCTGACTTATTTTTTGTAAAACTTTGGACTATCATTACAGTAATTTATATCCAATATGTAAAATTCATTCCCTTTAATACGAGTCAAATAAAAAAATAAAAACGTTCGAATTCCAATTGGAAAATTTTCAGGGTTTTTATCATTTTATTTAACTTGTATCAAAACAAATGAATTTTTCGTAATCGATATAAGTTACTGTAATGATAGTTTTACATTTAACAAAAAATAAGTCAAAAATATTGGAAAAAAGATGCAAACTTTGATGTCGCATATCTCCATAACTATCGATATTAGGGCATGATAGCTTGAACATTTTCGACTCACAGTCACGGCAGGAATATATTCCTGCGAGTTTATTAATATTTTCCAAATAACCCTGTATATGTACATATGCGTACCTACAAAATATATTTAAAGAACTCGTTAGCAGTTTTGATTTTTATACCGAAATTTAAATCTAAAAATGTTTTGTATAACTCTACTTACCTATTTATCGTCATGCCATTTAACCGCGGGGGTAGGCAGAGAGGATAGAGCACATTCATACATCTTCACACACAACTCTCAGCTCATCTACATTCATACATCTTCACACACAACTCTCAGCTCATCTACATTCATACATCTTCACACACAACTCTCAGCTCATCTACATTCATACATCTTCACACACAACTCTCAGCTCATCTACATTCATACTTCTTCGCATACAAGCCCGGCGATTTTTGAGACTCTTAACAGGACCATCCAGTATCTGGTTAATCTGGTCTGGCCACTTCTAAATGCCATTTTCAGCAATCGTTCTTATGTTTTGTTTAACTCTACTTACCTATTTATCGTCATGCCATTTAACCGCGGGGGTAGGCAGAGAGGATAGAGCACATTCATACATCTTCACACACAACTCTCAGCTCATCTACATTCATACATCTTCACACACAACTCTCAGCTCATCTACATTCATACATCTTCACACACAACTCTCAGCTCATCTACATTCATACTTCTTCGCATACAAGCCCGGCGATTTTTGAGACTCTTAACAGGACCATCCAGTATCTGGTTAATCTGGTCTGGCCACTTCTAAATGCCATTTTCAGCAATCGTTCTCTCTTTCTGGTGCCTTCAATACTTACGTCATATATTTTTCTTACGATACTTTCGTTTGCTCAACACGCAACAACAAACTATCTGAGCGACCCTTTTTTGATTCTATTAACTATGCTAAGATCAGCTTTACATTCCTTCCTAACATCTTCTATTAATTACTCTACTATTAACTGATTTATCACACATACGTCTAAGTGATCTCATCTCCACCGCATTCAGTATGCTTTCATTTCTCTTCTGTCAGCTCCTGGCATCACTTCCGTACATCGGTGTTGGTACCGTAATTTCTCTACTCGTATTGATTTATATACTGAAACACACGTCCATGTTGCCTCGTTCCAGGAGACCACAAGCATTTGACTTAATTATAAAATAATAAGAATATTCTCGTGATACATACTCAGTGTACGCATCACTATTTGTAAAAAAACACCCTTTCTGCTTTCTATATTATTAATTTAATTAAGTAGAATACAATAATCTATTGAATATACTGAAATTACTCCCTTTATATTATGATAGAAAAAAAATTGATTTAGTTCTTCTTTACAAAATTGTAAATAATATGTTGGACAGCCCTAACCTAGTAGCGTGTATGAATTACAATATCCCGTCCTTACATAGAACTCGACAAATTGTCATTATATCAGAACTATCAATATCAGATACAATATCAGAACTAATTAACGTATATTATAGATATCTCACAGAGACGAAGCTGTATTTATTATGGGAAAGTAGGTATATAGAAGTCATTTGGGTGCACATAGGACTTATGACCTATCTTTTTATGGTTGGCCTAAGTGATCACTTTACACAATTGTAACATTCGCCATTTCCACCCATGATAGAACTAATTACCAGTCAAATTCTGTGATCAGCAGAATATTAAAGACTGGTAATGAATATGGTTATATGGTTGGCATTTTCAATGACAATTTAGTGAATATAAAGTTAACACTTAAAGAGACAAGACTATTTATTTACTAACTTCCACTATTACTATACACACGTTATGATATGTCATATTTTTTATGCACACATTACTACTTTGTACTTTCTTTTTATACTCATATTTTAATGCTTATACCTTTTACTGCTTATACATGTACTTAATATTTTAATATTTTACTGTTCACACCTGATATTTTTTTCTATACTTCTTTAATGTTATGTAATATTTTTCTTTTTTTTATGACTTTATATTTGACTTTATATTTTTATATCTTACACGTACTGCTTGTGATTAATATTGTTTTATATACATCTTTGTATATATCAACATTTTTATATGTAAAAGCCTGTAATGAGTGTGAACAAATAAATAAATATCTATATCAAATTTTTATCCATTTTTATAAATAAATAAATGTAATCTGTAAATTTTGAACAGTCATAAAAATCTGTTTGATCACCTAGAGATTATCTTTATTATTTGCATACATTCCACTATTATACACGACGGATTAACCCGACTCCGTTCAAGTTATGGAGACAGTGATGAACTTTTATATTTAACTAAAAATAATAATGAAATATAAAAGCATATTACTATGCACACTTTAATAAATAAATAAAAAAAATAGAAAAGTTAATAAATACGCACAATTTTTTTAATTTAACGTTCAATTTAACGTTAACATTCAAATTATAAAGAATATGTCCCCCATATATAAGTCAATAAATATATGTCTATAAAAAGGAGACATCCTCATCATCATCTCCAATATACAATACCTTGCATTAATATGAAAGAGGCAATCTAATATTAGTAATAACTCACAAGTAGTTACATATTTCTATTTGACCAGTAATAAAAATCCACCTAAATATTGTATACAAATAGTACACCTGGCATTTATTTTAAACGCATAAGTGCTATGGAGTCCAGGTTTGGGCGTTAAAATAACCCACCTGAGTATTCGCGAAAACGGCGCTATATAAGTTATCCAATTATTATTATTATTATTATTATAAATATGTGTTGTTGCTATGCTGACGTATGCTCAATATTTTCTGGCTTGACTAAATTGCCAATGTAAAGGTATGAGAACTAATTAAATGGTCAGTATATTAAATGAATGGTCAGTAAATTAAATAAATGGTTAATATATTCTGATTAATTGACATTCAGTCAATATTATATTTAAATGGTCAGTATAATAATTTACTATTAGAATTTAATGACCATTTATTTAATCAATGACCATTCATTTAATATACTAACTATTTAATTAAAATATTGACCATTTTATTAACAAAATACTGACCTAAAGGTATTACTAACTTGTGAAGATTATGATAGCTAGCACATAGGTCAAACCGCAAGGAACCTAAATACGAGAATAAAAGAACATCACCTCTTTTCGATAGACATAAATTAAAACTTTTCCACTCTAACCTCATAGATGATTGATAATGAACAATTTGGAAACCGTTGAAATCCTAAAAAAAAAATTCTGAGAAAACACAAAACACCCACAAAACTTCCACCGCAACAGGTCCCGCTCTCCTACTTATAATAGGGTGACAACATTCTGGATTTAGATTAGTCACACTTGATGATGAGAGGGACTGCTCCTGTCGGAACTTTAGCAGCGTCAAAGTAACTCAACGTGTGTATATTACAAAGTAAATTTAGTGTAAATTAAAATTCTAATTAATGCCTATGTCTTTTTTTTATTTAAAAAAAATAAAGTTATTCAACACAGCCTATTAATCCGGTAAAATAGTTTCGCGCATAGCTAAGAAATAAATAAATCTCTCGAGACTAAAATCTACGATTCTTCAGACCAACTTATAAGATAAGATTATAATTATTTTTGAATACACGTGGTTTCAATTTTTTTCTTCAGTATATTCGTTATATCGTTTCACTTGTTATTTGGAGCACTTAGCTTCCGCAATCCGATCCTGTGTGGGGAGAGTGGGATAGGCGGTCACCAGAAAGGGGATATTGAATAAGATTGCTTCTAACTCGGGAATGGATCACGTAGCGGATGAGATGTCGCAGTGTTTTAGGACCGGGAGGCTGGGCGGGGTGGTTGGGTCGAAGGGGGTGGAGGGTGACGGGGAGTGACATGTCGCCCCGCGAAAGCCTAATGGAAGCATGTAACGGAATTGAAAGGCACAGGAGTCCATACAAATGGATGAGAACTGTGGGAAAACACTTCTCTCAAACGGATTGGGTGAAATCTAAACGATTTTCACTTTACAAATTAAATATTTGATTTTATGAGCTAATTTCATTTTCTACCATCTTTACTACCCGGCTTCGCCCGAAATTTGGGGTTTTGTTGGAAAAGCTGGAAAAAATTTTGCTTGTAAGAATGGAAAAACATTTCACTTAACAGACTTACTAAACACGTTTGTAAAATTATTCTCTGTTTGTTTTTTTGAAAATTTTACGCAAACGGACAAAAACAGTAAAATTCAGCAGTATTTTTTCAAAATATATTTCTCTTCAAACAAAACTGGTGGAAAAAGTGTGGAACTTTTTTGGACAGTTAAACTGTTATTTGAAAGCTCTTTAGCTCGTGATGGCAATAACGCTGCGAGCTGAAAATAGTTGCTTTGACTTATATTCAGATCGTGGAATGCTCTGGGATTCCTGTCCTTGGCTCAAAAGTGTTACAATATAAAGCTCTTTGCTAATTATTACGTTATTAATTATTTATTAACATAATTACCTACTATTCAGATTACGAATAATATGATAAGTACCAATACTTACTTAATTTCAAGAATTTTTTTCTATTGGTGATTTATTTGCGTGAATTGGTTAAACTAAGTAGTATTGTAAGTAATCTTATTGTTAAAAGCAGACTTTTGTGTTACTGCAGCATGGCCGCCTAGTAGCTAATATTTTTCATGAATCGGCTACTTACCTACTAGGAATATTGTACCATCGAATATTATTAATTTGCCTCTTTTTGTCACCAATGGTGACCCTTCATATTTGAGTACTTTAATATGTTCATTTTATTTGGTTTCATCAATATATGTTTCCATTTGAACATCTTATATCTTACTTTAAGCTAAGCATGTTTTTTTTTTGGTCGTCCTTTTTATTGTTTATTTTGTATTGTATAAAATGACAACAGTAAAAAGTAGGCGGTGCAGTAACAGTTACTATTACTGCTGGTTTAATTCGCCAAGATTTTCATCTAATCTTATTGTCTCGTGGTGTGTGTTGGGAATTAATAATACTTTACGAGATCTATTGACCTATGTAACCTTCGGGAGGGCGTAACTATTTGAAGATTCTGGAATTGACGGAGATCTCAATGTAACCAAAGCGACATCAGGGACGTGAGACTTTTCATTTAACGTTCTTAAGGACTGAGATGAACGGACATCCTCATTTCCAAGACACTAATTATCTTTTTGAATAGTTTATTTATGTTGAGCAAACAAATATGTATTTTTACTCCCTTTCTTTTAACTCGTAGCGTCTGCTTGTGTACTTGTCGTCTTGTCTACTTGTCTGACGAAAAAACTTTGGGTCGATTTTCATCCCTTTTCCCGTGATCCAATAGAGCTGAAACTTTGCAAGTAGTCTCGTGGCGACAATCAAGAAGATCTTTCAAATTTTGGATTTTTAGAAATTTTAATGGTTTTTTCAAATTGGAATCATTACCAAAGTTTGATTACTAGCAACGGCGGCCCGATAACGTCGCGGAATATTTTCTAAATTTGAATTACTCCCTCGGTATACACAATACGTACTTCACTACGAATTTCGAAAATCTAAATTGACTGACAAATGGATTTAATCTTCAAAGCATGAAGTGTCTTATCAAAGCTCAAAACATCCGACATTTTAGAAATGTATTAAATTACTGTAAGTTTAGTGTTAGTGTTTAGTTTTAATTCGTCTTTAATTTTTGTTACATTTTACAAAGAAAGGGAGTATAATAAAGACTTGGTTTTTATGGGTGAGTTTTTTATTTTTTCTTAACATGCACGGCCTTAAAACCTTTAAATATACACAATACAAGTAAAAAAATCACAGAAATAAGAAAGTAAAAAGGAAGAATACGTTAGTTAACCGAATATGAGGAAAAGCTAACAGCGAAATTTAGTCATTATGTGGAATTGTAGTAGGTATACGTATACTTTAAAATATTTATTGCCACTCAAATTCCAATCTTTTGAATTTTTTATTTGTATAATGATTTTCTGTTGATATGTTAAATTATTAGGTATATTTAATTCATACAAATTGTTTCAAATGTTTGCCTAGCAATGGGCTTGGCAAGTGAGATTGGACCAATGAACAGCAATAGATAATAATGCTAGTATGAATGTATAAATGAAGTAATTTAAATAGTTGGTGTTATATACATATTGGTAGAGTGACGGAAAAAAATAATTTTCGTGCGTACGACAACGTCGTTATTTTGTCAAAGTCGGTATAGAATGACGACCTTCAAAGTTTTACTCCAACCACGAAATCTTGTGATATTCATGTGATATTCATGTGTGGGTCGCGTTTATGTGGGGGTGCATGAGTAGACACTCGCGATAGGTATATTCACCTTAATTTATTTTGTATCATTCGAGGTTTACTGGATGCGATAACTATGAAAATATTACAAATAAGACGAGGTCACAAAGCCAAACGCGCATAAACGGATCCACGATCAAAGAAGGAATGAAAGAGTGGGGAAACGGTTCTTGATCTCACTTTTCGGGAATGTTGGTAAGGTCTCTGATTGGTTACGCTACGTCGCTTCAGGACTTGACTACACTTTAGGCCCTAGATCACCATACTATTAACAATGATATTTCATTTAAAATAGAACAATATTTAATTTTATCATCTTCACCATAATAAAGCACGAATGAAAATTCTTTTTGGGTGTTAATATATTGCTATAATGCTAATGTAAAATTAGGAAGATTAAATAACCTTTATGAAATAAAATTAAAAAATTATATGTATTAAAAGTAACAATATCAAAAAAAAAATTTAATGCAGTCACCGAGGATTTAGAATTACGCAATGAATTTTATAAAATCTGCCTAATAATTACTTGATATTATCGCAAATCTTATTAAATTGCATGTTTCATTTAAACCATGACATTTACGCGACTTTACAAATTCAACCGAAGTTCTTTCATTATAACTTAATATTATTGTGTATGTAGTCAAAATTCTGCATAAATGTATTTGATTGGATATTTAAATAAGTATGTCAAAACGTTTGTTTTTTGTGTGTATTATAAATCCATTATTAGGGTCTATTTATCATGTAATCCATTTGAGTGGTATAACAACAAAGACAGAAATTTCCAATTATGTAAATAGCAAAAGTATAAATATCCATATTAGAAAGTTGTTATTTATTTATAAACGCATATAAAAGAAAAACTCAGATGGCAGATTCCAGAGAAATTCCCTAGAGTATTTACAGGATTTTTGTATTTATCTCAGAAATACCTCAGTGGGATATTGTTGCCTTAATTATGAAATTTTATGATTTTTTCTCACGTTTAGATATTCACAATTAAAAATATTTTATCCTTAAAAAATTCAATAGTGATTAGTTTTCTGCAAGATTTGTTTGTTTGACTGGGTAGATTCGTCAAAGTCATGAAGTAACTCCATTTACCAATCTATAATACATTTTTATCTTTTCCTTCCAATGCATTCTACTAATAATACAAATAAAACTCCTACTAATAATAGCTTTCAAACTGACATTAAAACTCAAAGGTTTCAAACAATTATTTTTACGAGTTAATCTTAGACTTTTACTTGGACCAAAAATTTGCTGTTTTTTATATATATAATTAATTACTAAATAATAAATAAAATAAAATAAAAAATCCTGGGCAAAATATTAAAAACCTGAAGGAGTACCATAGCAGTGGATGGATGTGTTGGATCTGGCTGAAATCTGTTGTGAGGGGGACCTAAGAGTGAGACGTGTGGAGGTATAGTTCGTGTCTCATCTGATTGTGACCACTCAGGGGCGTGCATCGAGAACCTAAGCATGTATTTGGGTATACTTTTTATATGAAATAAGAGATATATCTCGTAATATTCATATTTTAATATTTCGTGATATTCTAAGATAAATATTTCATTTCAATTTTTATTTTCAAATATATGTTTAAATAAAAGTCATGCTTCTTTTTCTCACTGCACACCATTGCGGCCATTATATGTCAATACTGACATGAAGAAGAAAATAAGACTGTTAGAAGAAGATAAAAAATTTAAAATAAAAATACACTTGATTTTTTAGTTCTAATCGTTTCATTTTTGTAAGACGCCTTTCACCTTACGAGGCATTATTAATTTAGCCATTTTAAATTCAACAAAAGCTGTATAATTTTCTTATTTATTTTTTTAATAATTATAATTTTATTATTGCTAAGTTGTTATTATTATTATTGTTAAGCATGTTTACAGCAATAGTAATTAATTTTATTATTGCTAAGCATGTTAACGGCTCTGCAAACACGTTAGAGTTAGTAGCATAAAGGTCAAATTATATTGGTCGGGTCAAAAAAAATGTAAAAAAAAAACAATGTTTCATTTATTGACCAGTGCTGCTTGTATTCCGCGCGCACCTTGAACTATTAAACCTTAAGATTTATTATTAAGATATTTAAGATTATTAAGATAGATTATTATTTATTAAGATAAAGATATCAGCCGAATCTTTACTTACGTGATTTTTATAATGTGAAATAATTTATTGGCATTCTTAGTTGGATTTATGACTATGAAAAGTACCTATCACAAAGTCGATAACGATTCGCACCGAAAGGACATAGCATACTCTTCCAACAGCTCCATTTTATTTTTTCCGTCTATCCCTACCGCGATAGCATGAGACGGACAATTATAAATATATACTTTTTTATAAATATTTTATAATCTCCATTTGGTTAAGTGTACAAAACCAATTGGCAATTGCTTTTAAGAAACTTATTGGATAATGCAACACAGGCGGATATGATATTCAATGGGGGGAAAGCGGGAGAGGGGGGCGGCCGGGGCCTCCTGAACATTGAGATATTTTAAAACATCATCTTTCAAATGTGACAATGTACAACGCGCACAAATGTCTAACGAAGAATGTACGACATTACAACAGTTCACTAAATACCATTTATAATGCCAATTTTTTAGTTATTGTATTTTTTAGAACTGAGAGTAACACAAAATTGTCAAAGTTTATTTACATTTCCTCAGTTATATGTTTGAGGTAGGTACGTAGGTATTTAAGATTGTTTCCTAAACACAAGTTTCTTCGATATTTTGTTTGGTGCTATTACGGACATCTTTTCTTTCATTCTCATCAGAACATCGTTTGTAAAATTTTAATTCTAGGTGTTGGTTTTAATAACTGATTTTTCCATTCATTAATTCCAGGCATCGTATATTATGTCTTTATTTCCGATGGAATTTATCATGACAAGAATAGTGTAAATTACTTGGCGATCGATGTATGGTCTATATGTTAAGGTGAAATATTGCCTGTACGTATGTACACGAGAACTTGTTGAAATTAAATAACAAGATAAAATTTACTTTCTAAACTGTAAATATGTTTCGCATCGATATTCTGACTATTTTCAAATAAAGCTAAAAGCTTATGTTATGAAAATAGGAGTAATTTTCTGGGGTCCTGGAATAGGGCTCGACCCTCCGACTACTGGATAACTAGGCCAGAGTCATAACCACTTTACCAAAAATCTACCTACTGTTTACGATTTATAAAAGATTTTTTCACATTTAATAAAAATTCATACAGCACTATATTTTTAGCTCTATTTTAACCTCATTAGCTCTATATTTTATTTTTTACAAGCGTGTCAAATTTTATTAGCAAAGAAAACATTCTTCGTTGCCCCATTTGCTGCGCTAGTAATACCGAGATTGATATACATAATATTATCATCCTACGAGTATTGCTGGCACACACATGTGTCCCGTTTTTCTTATACATATTAACTTTTAATCTCACAAAAATTCCGTTGTGCCCCGACCTCCCGCGGCAGTTAAGCGCCCGCCGTATCGCACTCGCGGGACGCGTTTTGATTGGCCGAAGGATGGAACAAGCGATGCTTTTCGGGGAGTTGGAGTAACACGGGAACGGGGCAAACGGAATTGACAATTTTCCGGGCGGTTTGTTCCCGGACACCGTCGTGCCCCCACCTCCCCTTTTATTGCCCCCCCACCCTCCCCTCCCCCCGCCACCCACCCCTCCAGGAGGCCGGGACGCTCCCGCGCGGCTCAGCAGCCGCATATTACACGAATGTCGACATCTATTGGAAGTGTGAAAAGAGAGCTGGAGGATTCCTGTAATGTCGGTTTAGTAGATTTCTGTCGACTTCCAAGACTGACTTTCCATTTAATTTTCTCACGACAAATATATCATATTTATTTATATCTTATCTTTATGTCTGATCTTTTAATTGTCGCCCGTGTCCGCGGAATGAGACACAATGGGATTTTTCTCAGAGATTTCAGTGACATAAATCTCAACCCGCGAGCAGAACGATCGATTTGACAGCGAAAATCGTTACCAAAACTCCTAAATTCCTACAACTGTAGATTGTAAAAATGTATAAAATTGCCAACATTTATTAAATTTTTACCGCTCCTAGAAAGATGCTAATTCACTCAACCAACGAATCAAACATCAAGCTAAATGAAGTATAATATTTGGTACATCAAGCGTGAATTAGGACACGGGCCATTATAGCACTGGCGGTCAGGTGAAATTGTAATGCTATGCGTGCAATTATAGACTAGAGGCGATTTAGGGGAGTTAGCGCGAGCCTTGGTTTAAATTTGACCAGGATCAGCGAGTTGCTTGTTAAATTAAGAATGCTTTATATCTATTGGTATTTTAACCTTTTAAATGTCTTTGGTGACTTGTACCTAAAAATGTTGGTATCATACTATAGAGTAAGCGAGATAACACCTTGCATAGACATGTTGGTATCATACTATAGAGTAAGCGAGATAACACCTTGCATAGACATGTTGGTATCATACTATAGAGTAAGCGAGATAACACCTTGCATAGACAGGATTGAATACTATTTTCAAGATCATACTTGTACATTTGAAATCATCTTGCCATCTGTGGACTAGAGTTCCCAGCTTTTTTAATATTTAAGTCAACACTTAAAATTTGCTTCTATCCTAAGTGGTAACATGGAACGTATCGTTGACAGTTAAAAGTTTAAAAGTAACACGGGCAGTAAGAACTCGTTACCTTTTAGAAATCCCGCCAGCTTATTTTTTTTTAGTTTAGCGTTCTTAACCGTTCTTAACTCTTAACTTACTCAAAGTTAAGAACGTCGTCTCTCTGTAGGTTGGATGTCCCACTCCGTTGTCTGACATTAAAATATTCTAACATCCGAGTGTGTGTTTGTAGTTTTTCTAAATTTAAAAATATAATTATTTATTAAATAGTTACTTATTGCAATTTGCGTAAGTAGCCAACACTAGATATGTTTTAGGTTTTTATTTAAATTTGTTCTTCACGTTATCATCGGCTGTCTCTCGTATCTGAGTATCCACAATTGTAGATTCTCATATGACTCCTGTTTGCAGCATGCTGATGGCTTTCCGTTTTAAAGTATTTGTAGCCACTGTACACCATTGCCGTACATACGTATCTACCGACGTGAAAGGAAAAAAAAAAGATATTTGGGCTGAATTTCTTAATAGTGTTGAAACGTTAGTTTGACGAATACTGGATAAAGTGCTATGGTAACGAGTTTTTTTTATTCTTGTTGTTATATATTTTTTATAAAGACGTGTGGGAGTGCAAACTAAGGTGTTTATACATCAAAAACAGTTTTTAGACGAACTTTTATGACTTAATTAATCTTGTACTCGCTAAGGGGAGCAACCCCCCCCCCCCCACTCGGTATTAATAATACGAACATTGTGTGCCCACGTTCTTCCTCGTAATAACTTTTCCCCGTATTGGGAGCAGCGCTGCCAGGCTGGGCGTATAATTCAAAACGAGATGGACCCGCGCTATCTCAGATTTATATCCGATTCTGGCAGCACGGAATACTTTCGGGGATGACCGGATTAGATGGAGATTGGACCGGGGTAAAGGCTCGTCCGGACAGGACACGCCGGAAGTTGCAATTGTATTGCAGTTTCGGAAAATTTACACACACGAATTACGTATGTAACTTTCTATTTTCTGTCGGGACGCTTTAATGCCGGAAACAAAAAAATATTTTAAACGATTTTGGAAATTTGTCGGGACTCGGTTATTTTAGAATTTTTTAAAGTATATGCAGGCGAAAAATACTGGAGATTAATTTTTGTATTTGCAATGGGCTAATATTATTTATATTCTTACATAAAAAACATCTCAGAGTTATTTCTATTAAACTGGGTAAAAGGCCAGTAATTTTTTAATTGTAATTTACCAGTTTCACCTACAACTAGTGTTTGAAAGCTATAAGACGGGCCTGAAAGATGTAGTTTCTAAGAAAAAATATAATAAATAATTACCCATCTACAGTACAACATCATTGTGGTGTTCTAATTTTCAAATTATATTTATTTATTTAACGCGCAAATGGGCTTTTATAAAATATACTAAATATGAAATAAAAATAAAAAATCACATAAGACATATGTACAGTTAAAAATATTCAAGTACATATTATAGATTTGTGTAAATTAAAAAGAGACATTTAAACTGGAAGTAGAAAAAGAAAAATTTATTGATCCATTATCATTTAGTTGAGACGTAATGAATTGTTTCAATTTAGTTCTATACACAGTTATACTATTAGAAAAAATGTCGACCACCCCCGCATGTTCATTCCCTAATTGCTGAATTATTATTAATTATTGTGTACAATTTTATAAACTGTCGGTATATAATACAACATCTTCAAAAAATTCCATTTTATAAAGGACATTGATACCTACCAGTTAAATGAAATATTTTCTTTACTGTTCTTCGGTTTCTGATTTTCACAATTTCTTTCTTTTACAATTTCTCTACAACGTTTACTATTTTAATTATATTATTATTTTTAGAATTCAGAAAAAATCCTTTTTTACAATATTATATATATATTTTTAAATTAAATAAATGGTCCTGATTCGTATTGATTACATTTCTAATAAATAATGTATGTGATTGAAATAATAAACCTTCCCGTGTGGACAGGACAATAGGGGGTGACGGGAGGATTTCGAGAATGAATCTAGAATGCAGAGTGGAGGGGCGAGGAGGGAGGGAAGATTGGAAGGGGTGGTCAGTCAGAAGCAATCGGAAGGCTAGGTTGTTTTGTTTTATGGGTAAGAAAATTGGCTGCTGAATGACGTCACCAAAGAAATGTCACATATCCGAGAAATTATCCAGATTTGAACAAGGAAGCAAAGAATTGTTTTTTACGTATTATGTTTTTTTTATAAACCGAAATAGTATATCGTCGTGCAAATAATTATCTGTCATATAAATTAAAATGTTTTTTTTAGTATTTTGAGGATTTTCATAATGCATTAGAGAATTTAGCGTACAAGTGTTTAAAAGAATTTGTCATAAGTGCTTAAAACTCTTCTTTCTTAGGATGTCGTTTCTGTGAAAAAATGTGTATAATAAATTAAATAATTACCCTAGAAACTACAGATGCAAGTGAGTATTCCGATTGTAATATTTCTGAGAACAGAAATGGACTTTCGGAATCAAAAGGTCGTATATTCACCTAATTGGTATGTTTCAAAGTATTGAAAAAAATTTAAAAATATATAAAAACATTTAAAGTACCTACCTATAAAATCGGAACTTTATTTGATTTAAGTTATTTTAATAATAGACCAACAGTATCTAAAAGATATTTTATTGTTAAGGTATTTTTAAAAGATTAGAAATATTTTTTAAAAATGCAAACTTTGACTCGCTTATCTTCACAACTATTGATATTAGAAAATTGACGTTGGAACATTTTTGACTCTGCTAAAATCTATTCGTAGCTCTGCTACATCGGATGTAATAAAAATGTTTAGTATAATAAATAATTTGCATATGTCAGGTGTTTATAATAATGGTAAATAATTTATTATGCATGTATTGCATATACATATATTTCTGTTCTAAGCTGATATATTATTTTTTTCTAAAATTGTTTTGGCAATAGCTAAAGAAGGAATATATTATTATGTCCACAGTGAGAATTTAAGCCTCTGTTTTCAAATATTTTTTTTGTTTTGCGCTAGTTGACCAAATCATTAAGCCCCGCATTCCAACAAACATTGTAGGTATTTTTCTGTGTGTAGTTTTCTGGGATATTCCTTCATATATATGTGACCTCTCTGGTACTGGTTAAGGTTAACTTAACCTACACAGCTCTGATGATGGACCTTGCAATGGGATCGTCGGCCTGAGAGTTCACATATACGCGGCTGAATATCCCAGAAAACTGCACATAGAAGATTCTGAACAGCGCAGCCGTGAAAACCTGAAGACATTTTTACAATCGGGATTTCCCCGGGACAAACGACCAGCCACACGACGCATACTCAAACATTTACTGTAATTACAATGTTTTCTATGTAAGTGTATAAAGATTATAATCGATTGTCATAGATATATAAACAGAAAACATGGAGATTTTTTGTTACTACTTTTTAAGGGACCTCCGCGAATTTCTAAGCAGTAGTGATGGGTCCGCTCTGTACTCACTACTACAATGTAGTACTACATTATATTGAAGTGCACACTTCACACCAAACTACACACACTTCAAATTTATTTACAGTATATACTTCAAATAATACACTTCTTTTCAAAGCGAATAATACAAAGTATACACACACGAGTACATACTTCAAATAGTACATTTTTTATGTGAAATTTTTATGAAGTCGATGTAGATAAATGAAGAAATTTTTGAAAATCGAAACAACTCCCTCAATGGTTTGAAAAAAAAATTTAGACTGAACGAAGAAAACTCTGGAAACTGAAACAATAACAAATCTGTTTGGCGACCTTTTTTTTTATTGGTCGCCAAACGTTATTTTACCGAAAAATGTCGATATATTCATATATTTTTTTTAGTCACCGAACGTTTTATTTGGGGAAAAATATCGATATTGTACTATAATACTACAATTGCTTCATTAGTACTACAGTTTTGTAGTACAATTACTTCACTTCATTAATACTACAATTATTTCATTACTTCAATTCCTTAGTACTACAATTTCGTAATACTACAATTAGATCACTTCATGTACGTTTTACTACAAATGTAGTGTACACTTTGTAGTCTTCAAACTGGTGAACATGTGTGTGTTGTAGTCTTCGTTTTGAAATGTAGTTTTTCTCTTCGCTACTCAGCAGTGGATGTAGACTAACTTCGTGTGAAACGACCTAATTTAAAGCAAACTAAAGCTTGACTATTTCAGACATATTTTTGTGTTTAACCATCAGTGTGAAATTCAAAACAACTTTTATTATATTTTTATCTAATGTAGATCTGAAGATGGTGTGGAAGATACAAATAAAATTTAGAACTTCACACTGATGGTTAAAAATAATAAATATTTAAAATTGTCAAAAAATCACACCTAGGGGATTTTACACAGAATTACCCTATATATGTTTTTCGAATAAGTGGGAAGATTATCGTAGTAATTTTCGCATGTTACATTTCATTCCTTTTTTCCCCCGAATAAAAGACACAACTCTTCCTACTCAAAAGAAATTAAACCGCGTGTTCACGTACCTACTTTCAACATGTTTATTCTGTATACCTCGAATCTTTCTTGCATCATGTAAAAAAGTACGAAACTCGGGGTGTTACGTTCGATATTGTTACCCAACATGTCAGTCAATTTCTGTCCGTGCGAGCGAAAAAACCTCCAGTTTGTCCGTACGATTTATTAATATTTACATATGATCATCATATTCTCGGGAAATTCATCCCGTAACGGACCCAATTCTTATTCCATCTTCCTGAAACTTCCTTAAGGGTGGGCACTCTGAAAAGCAATTTCGCCGGCTATCTTAACTGCCCGCCGCCCCACACCCCGCGCCCTGGGCCCTCGCCCGCCCAAACGTGTTCATATTTTATTGAAGCCAATAAAGTGGATTCGCCGGCAGATGTATGGGCGGCAAATCAACCCCCTCCCTCCACGAGCCCGACTCCCGTTCCTCGTCAAATCCCTACCTTGAACCGCCCCCTTCTGAAACTACCCTCCGAAGAAAATTCATTTTCCAGTTAAAGGGTTAGCTCTTTTGCATGAACAGTGCCGCTGCCCGAATATAAATGTCGCTGTATCTCAGTACACATATTTCCTCGTGTTTCAGCGAGGTTATGCAGAGGCTTCGTGTTTCTTAAGAATATTGTCACCAGATCAAGGGTGCAATTTCGTCATTCGATCATCATGATCATGATAAAAAAGTAACCCATAAAGACCAAGTTTTTATTATACTCCCTTTCTTTGTAAAATATAACAACAATTAAAGACGAATTAAAACATATAACATAACAGTAAACTTACAGTAATTTAATATATTTCTAAAATGTCAGATGTTTAGAGCTTTGATTAGACCCTTCATGCTTTGAAGATTAAATTCTAAAAACATTTGTCAGCCAATTTAGATTTTAGAAATTCGTAGTGAAGTACCTATTATGTATACCGACGGAGTAATTCAAATTTAGAAAATATTTCGCGTCGTTATCGGGCCGCCGTTGCTAGCAATCAAACTTTGGTAATGATTCCAATTTGAAAAAACCATTAAAATTTCTAAAAATCCGAAATTATACTATAATTATTATTTTTTTTACCAAAAATTTGATAGATCTTCTTGATCGTCGCCACTAGTCTACTTGCAAAGTTTCAGTTCGATTGGATCACTGGAAAAGGGTCAAAAATCGATTCAACGTTTTTTCGACGGCAAGCCGGCAAGCAAGCAAGCAGACGTCACGAGTTAATATAAAGGGAGTAATAACTAGGAAATGAAACACTTCAAAATAAGGAAAAAATTATTTATGAATTTTAAAAATAACCAATACATTTTGTATGAACTACATTGATTATTTATTATTTTAGATATTTTAAATTTTCATATATGATACTTTCCCGCCTCTGACATCCGAGTTCCCTTCGGTGTTCGAATATATAATCCGAGTTATGTGTATGAGTGACAAGTACCGGTTCTGCGGATCGCCTTGGCGGTGAATTGGTAGAGGTGAAATGGTGTAGGAGAATTCGTCATCAACTCAATCTTCGCGCTCTCACTTTTCTCTCTCCGTTTTTATTCGCTGCCGAATCTTGTCAGTCAGGTACCACTGGATGACTATGTGTCCAACAACTATTAAAATCGTATTACAGTATCGTCTAAATATCATGGTAACTATATTTATATATTTAGTGTCCATAAATATCACACCTACGTTTCGACACTTATGTGTATTTCTACACATATTCGAAAATTTATGTATAGTATTTCACAATAATGCGAAGTAATCGTTTTTTTTCTAATAAAATTTTTAATGTCAAAAATAAAACTAATAACATTTCATCAATTCCTTCCTTTCTAGGAAATTGTACTTATAAGCCGAGATGTTTACCATAAGAGTTCTATAATTTTTTTTTATAATTTTATTTATCTCAGGGTGCATGGCAAGACGGTGAATTTCAGACAAAAATAAGTGTGGCAACTGCTGCTTTCACTATGTGATTGAGTCATTTGTAAAGTACATTTAGACAGTAGAACATATATAAAACCTATAGAATAATAATGCAAAATATCTATAAGAAAAAATAGTTCAAGAATGCAAACAGAATTCAGAAGTTCTTATTCATTCATTCATTCATTTACGTTTCATTTGCTTTTACATATGTAGGTATATAACAGTTATTTGCAAAAATAATATAAACAGAGAGAAAAACAAAAAAAAAAAGAAAGTGTATATAATTTACATTATGGCGGAATGAAGCGCTCTCAGTATCGCGCCCCTATACTGTGACAGGCCAGAACCAAACACGTCCGCTATGTTTGTATAATTGTTACCTAACCTATACTAAATGGACACTCTTTCGCTTCATCTAAAAAAAATATCTTAATTCGTATCAGTTCTAAGAATTACTTCTACGAAGAAGATTAGTTTGTACCACTTCATTCTAGGACCAGGAAAAATAACATGTTTTGGGAGGAAAATCTGGATCTACAATGAGACCTAGTAGTAGAGATAGAAACAGGACATCGAGGTGGTTGGAGAGGTAACTGTAGAGTATTACAAATGGTGGTTTGGATGATGCGAGGGGACTCCCGTTTTTAAAATCCGGAATCCCTTCCGTGATCGCTGTATGTCTAGTAAGTATGTCGCGGTGTATGCTGTGTTGTGATTGTTGTATTATGAATTATGAGCAGAACTAACAACATCACAACATAATACAGAAAGGGAAGACCACCAAAGATTTCAATCGAATTTATTCAATCAAGTTTCATGGTTGCTTTCTATGTTAAGTTACTCAAAAAAGAGGTAACACGCGCACTGCTGTCTATTTCACAAGCGGGAAGTTAATAAGCGTCTTTGTAGAGCCGCGCGCATGTTGATATGCTCATAGAATAGACAATAGACATCACCATATATCAATTGTTACAGTCCCGATCCTGTTAGGAAGAGGAAGAAAAAGACGAATTAATCTATCAAAAGTCATTTCGTTATCAATTCTTTGTTTCTAAATATTTCTATTCGTATGAAATGTCCTACTTATAATGATGTAATCTCAGTGGAGCCTTTATGCCTTTCTAAAGTTGGGTACAATAAGAAAGCAGATATGTAAGGAATCATGGACAATTACAATAGGAATATCGTAAAGCGTTTAACGAGCGGGTATAACGATCCCCTCAAAGGCTTTCGGGGCAACTTTTTCCCTTCTTATAATGAGATCCGGTCACCCCTATAACCATTTCCGTTTTACATTACAATATTCTATTATACGTGCATCTTATATACACATTTTCTTTTATCCGCATTGCGATCTGATTATTCGATACAATTTTCTATTTTATTCTCTACATTTTATTTTCATCTCATCAAAGTTTTTTATTTTATTTTCTCATCAACAAATTTTACATTAAATTTTACATTTAATTGAATTTTATTCACCAAGCCACAGATGTATACATATAAGATTTTAATAAAAATTTTATCAAGTAATTTTGATTTTTAAACAGAAAAATTCATATTTTATTTGATTGAGAGAGTATAAAAAATACAGTTATTTTGAGACTTGAATACGAGAACGGAAGATCCTGGAATATTTAAATACTTATTATTCACGTACAAATACATTTATTTATTAGAAGTTTTATATTTTTATTAACTTATACAATTACATATGGGAACCTACAAATGCGCATTTTACTATGTCAGAACTTCTTCTTTATGGAATCGAACTTAAATCCAATCACACAGCAAGACAGAGGATTTCAAAATGTATTGCCACAGGAAATTAAAAATTTGGCATAGATAAAATGCGATTTTCCATTTAAAGACGTTTTGTATAGTATAAAAAAGAATTGCTAGTCTCTTTAAGGAAGAAAACTTGAGTAGGTACTATGGGTGTATTATAAGTGGCGAGAAGAAATATAAGTATTACAGAGATGAAAGGGAAATGCGGTGTAGTAAGAAAGTGCGTCTCCTGAACAAATCTTGTGTGGTTCCTTTAAACAGCGGTAGACCTCCATAGGCGAACGAAACATTGAAGAAAAATAATAAAATTATTTTATTAAATTTTCTGTTATACAATTCGTGATAGGACGTAGCCTAACAAAACAATGTTCACTAAATTAATTTGTTTTTAACGTCTATTGAAATGATAAAGTCAACAAATTGCGTGGTTTAAACTATCCTTCAAAGCAGAGCATACCGACTTCCAGGTGGTGATTTAAACTTTTCCGCTACACTGCAAAAGGCTTCTATTTTCGCCAGTCAGGGTGAGCAGTGAGCCAACTGAGGTGAGTAGGTGAGGTGAGCCGGTAGGTGAGCAGGGCGGGCGAGTTAGGTGGAGTTGGTCCTAATGATGCCTCGTTACCCTAGCGGCCGGGGCCATTACTTACTTCAAATTGACAGCTTGTAAAGTTGGCAAGTCGCAAGCCGCGGATTTCTAGCTTATTGTTTAAATAATGTAATAAGGATACTGAATATAATTACTTTAGCCGGCTGTCATATAAAAACTTACATATAAAATTTACAAAAAAAAATAAACATGAACATTTATTTTTATATACTAAATAAAATAAAATATGTTATACTATTACTACTACCCAACTTCGCTTGAGATTTGGATTGTTTATACATTTATACATATTTAATAATTAGTGCTTACGAGAAAAAATAAAGTCTAAGTAAATATAACTATCGCTAATTATTTCATTTGCAACGAGTCTCAGCACACTTGAATGTGTTATTATTAAATTATCCAAATTATCCAACTATTACTATTATTATTATATACCTACCTTTATTTATATTCTATAATTTTTTTCTTGTTGAAAAATAAAAAATGGAACAAATAATATAGCTTAGAAATATAGTGCTAAGTTAATAGCATTTAATTAATTTTTTATTCATAGAGAAGATTTATAAATGTTTAGTGCCAAATTTTCGAGACGCAAACGCTAAATTTCATTCATGCACACGCACCCAAGCAAAGGAATCTATTTAATTTAATACTCGTTTTATCTCGTGCAATGCTGCAGTGCTTCGGTATTTTGGTTTTATTTGCTTCAAATAATAAAAAATACAATGAAAGTCTTTTAGCAATGAAATATATTACTGTTATTGTGGGAACCGTTGTAGCCAGATTTTAATATTAATCACGTGCTAAAAGTACAGCACTAACATTAAGATTTTTTACAAAATATTAACACATTGTGTGCCTTTTATCAAAATATAATACTCCATGTGAGGCTGAATGTATTGATTCATCTCAATCAAAACTTCCTCAATTGCATTGTATGTAAGGGTTAATTGGAAAATAATGAAAAACCATTTTAGTACGTCTAACATTGCGAATGCTGAAAGTTCGTTAATATTTATTCTTTTGCACTTTTTGAACGTCTTTAGCCTTAAAAAATGAACAAATTATGAAATCAAACAATGAACTTTGTTTTTTTTCCACTCATATTTGAGAATTTGTTTCACTACATGTTTCGGAAAGGTCCGTTTCCTTCATCAGGTGAATTAAGACTGAGGTACCACCTCCACTTCTACCGAATCCACAACCCACACACCAGACAACCACTCCCACATACCTCAGTCTTAATTCACCTGATGAAGGAAACGGACGTTTCCGAAACTTGTAGTGTATAAGTGGAAAAAAAACAAAGTTCATTGTTTTATTTCATTATTTGTTCATAATGGATTTCCATAGAGTTAACGTCGAAACATTCAATTACTTATAAAAATCTTTACATCATTAAATTCTGCTACTACTTCCAATGTTACTTACTTTTTTCGCAGCTACCTACCCCCAATTTTGCCCATCACCATGCAAGTTCTTGGACAACAAAGCGCAATAGATGGGATTTTATGAAAACATGGAACGTTGAAGTCCATAACAACTGACCTGCATCCATAAAAGAAGATTAAAAAGTTCTAAGGATCAAGTTCAAGGTGTTGTTACATCTTAACTGATCTTAATCGTAATGTAAGAATTGCATTATAGAACAAATTTATTAACCCGTAATCAAATAATGTTAAAATACTTGCCAGAAATAATTTATCTTTATCCCTTCCTAGTCCTATGGTTGGTATAATTTAATAATTAAAATGTATTTACGAACATCATGCGTACAAAATTTTATAGATAACACTTTTTATGGCAAAAATTTTCATCGGTCATTTTTGCTCTAACCTAATGAATTAATGCGACGCTGCAAATATTTCCACAATTTCTTTAGAAATATTCTGGTGGGCGCAATTTTTACTGTGATATATTAATATTTACATTTCATATAATATTAGCCTCAAAAAATAAGAGAAAAGATCAAAAATGTGCTTACATTGTCAAGTTCTGCTATGCTCAAAAATGTACTTACATTGCCAAGTCCCGCTATGCGCAAAAAATACTGCAAGGTATTGAACACGTCATGTGATGTGGAATAAGAATGAGTACTTTCTGGTTTCCGTCTTTTTTACTTTATTTTTTTTATTACCTATATTATAAGGTCCTTACATATGAAAATGGCGTTTAGTATGGGAGGAACATAAAGCCGATTTTTTTTTATTATAATATATTTATTTAATCAAAGTATGTACCATTACTATCTATGAACTTTTGCCATCTCATAGGTAGTTCATCGATCCCTTTACTAAAAAAACCATTCGGACGGGAATCAATAAAATCTTTGAAGGCGGTTTGAACTGCCCCATTGGAGTTGAATTTTTTCCTTTGCAAGAAGTTATCCAAATTTCGAAAAAAATGGTAATCTGTTGGGGCAAGGTCCGGAGATGTCTTAGACATTCCAATTGAAGCTCCTCTAATTTGGTACCCGTCTGTTTTGCAGTATGTGGTCTAGCGTTATCATGAAGCAGCAGTGGCCTAGAGCGATTTACCAGCCTCGGTTGTTTAGCAGCTAGCTTTTCCATCATGGTTTGCAGTTGCTGACAATAGACATCTGCCGTAATCGTCTGGCCAGATTTAAGAAAGCTGTAGTGAACGACACCAGCACTAGTCCACCAAACGCTCACAAGTAACTTTTTTGGAGTCAATTTTCACTCGGGGCATGGTTTGGCTGGTTCGGCAGGGTTCAGCCATTGCGATAAGCGCTTCCGATTATCGTACAGGTTCCACTTTTCATCACAGGTAATGATTCGATTTAAAATCCTTTCATTATTGTGCCGGTTGAGTAATGCAACGCAGCAGTCAACGTGCGTTTGTTGATTTGCTTCACTCAATTCGTGAGGTACCCACCTTTCAAGCTTTTTCACCTTACCAATTTGCTTCAAGTGGATTAAAACAGTTTTATCACTAACACCGCAGCCTGCAGCTAACTCGGATGTGGTTTGCGAGGGATCCGCTTCCACAATAGCCTTCAATTCTTCATTATCAACTTTGGTCTCCGGCCGTCCACGGGGCTTGTTCTGCAGGTCGAAATTTCCAGAACGAAAACGTTGGAACCAAAAACGCACTGTGTTTTCTTTTGCGGCACCGTCGCCATACACATCATTAATCCTTCGAGCCGTTTCTGCAGCACTGGTACTCGTAAATAACGCGATATTTCAAGTTTTTCATTTTGTAAACTGAGTGACGCAAAGAAAAAAACAATTGAGGAAAAAACAAATGAATTATAATTTTCAAAACACAAATACATGAGTAAATAGCTGTATAAATTTGGATTTGGAATTCCTAACCAAAGAGAAGATATTTGAGATCAAATTTGCCAGTACGGCAAAACGCCAATTTCATATGTAAGGACCTAATATAATCAATAATTTAACTTTGTAATAATTTAGTTAAATGCTATAAGAATAGTGATCAAATATGATCACTTTGTGAATGCACTAACGGATAATGGAAATATATTTCCCACCTTTTTTTTCTAGAATAACTTAAATATTTATAAAAATTGTTTAATATCTTTGTACTCATCAAAAGACAAGCAGTTTTATATACTTTTTGTTTAACTTACTCTTTTCAATCCCCATAATAAGGGTTAATAAAAATACTAGCCGTAAGCATGTGAAAAATTATGGGAAATAATAATAACAACTGGTCTTGCTTGTCCACGCAACATGCGCCGCGCGCTGATTGCGTGTGAGACTCTAACCTTCTAATTTTTTAATTCCGGCAATTTACAGACTTAACGATAGTCAGATGGAAAGACAGACAGACAGACATCGACATTATTATGTTTAATGATAATATACAACGACTTGAGTTAATCAGGTTAATTTATTATAATTATTAAAATAAAATCAAACCAAAATGTGAATGTTTCAAATATTAAAGTGCATTCTAATACAAAGATTTTTAATGGTATAATATACCAGTTGTTCATACCCGGTGTTGCACGGGTTAAGGATTAAGTTGAAAATAAATTTGTGGGAGGAAATACAGGTTCCATTTTTTTCGCAAGTCCTCTAATTAAAACAATGTTTCCATTTAATCAAGACTGGGATGGATAGTTTGTGTAGGTAAGAAATATGGCTTATTTTTCCGTCAAGAATATGTACGCAAATTTTGGGTTCAATCTCTCGATTGATACATATTGCAACGAAAATATATCCGGGGGGGAGGTAAAAAACCGGAGGAACGTCGTTTGTTATCCGCCGGGTCTTAACGAATAAGTTTCCAAATTTTGAGTCCGATCGGTCAAACGGTACAGATTTGCATTGAAAATATATCAGACAGAACGAAAGGGGTAAAAAGGGAGGGGAGAAATGTCACCCATGTGACCCGCCAGGTCTTTAAGAACAAGTTTCCAAATTTTGAGTCCGATCGATCAAACGGTACAGATTTGCATTGAAAATATATCAGACGGAACGAAAGGGGTAAAAAGGGAGGGGAGAAATGTCACCCATGTGACCCGCCAGGTCTTTAAGAACAAGTTTCCAAATTTTGAGTCCGATCGATCAAACGGTACAGATTTGCATTGAAAATATATCAGACGGAACGAAAGGGGTAAAAAGGGAGGGGAGAAATGTCACCCATGTGACCCGCCAGGTCTTTAAGAACAAGTTTCCAAATTTTGAGTCCGATCGATCAAACGGTAGAGATTTGCATTGAAAATATATCAGACGGAACGAAAGGGGTAAAAAGGGAGGGGAGAAATGTCACCCATGTGACCCGCCAGGTCTTTAAGAACAAGTTTCCAAATTTTGAGTCCGATCGGTCACACGGTACAGATTTGCATTGAAAATATATCAGGAGGACGAGATGGTGTAAAAGGGAACAAGAGAAATGTGTCCCATGTTACCCGCTGGGTCCTTAAGAATAAGTTTCCAAATTTTGAGTCCGATCGGTTACACGGTACAGTTGCATTGAAAATGTATCAGGAGGACGGGATGGTGTAAAAGGGGAGGGGAGAAATGTCGCCCATGTTACCCGCCGGGTCCTTAAGAATAAGTTTCCAAATTTTGAATCCAATCGGTCACACGGTACAGATTTGGTACAAAATATATCAGGAGTACGGGATGGTGTAAAAGGAGAGGGAGGAAATTTTACCTATATTCCCCGCCGAGTTTAAAAAATAAGTTTCCAAATTTTGAGTACGATTGGTCGAACGGTACAGATTTTCATTGAAAATAAATCAGGGGGAGGGGAAGGGGTAAAATGTCGCCTATGTAACCCGCCGGGTCTTACAACATAATTATGCAAAATTTGATTCAAATCGGACAGATAGGCAAAGAGGCATTGAGTTTTATAGGTATGGATAATAAATATTATCGATTATGGTGACACGCGTCAGGATCAAGGATGAACGGAGGCTCTAAGGAAGGACAGGAAAGCAACGATCGGAATTTGACATCTAGGATTTATTTAACTGAATTTTATTTTTTGACATTTTATTAGATTTCCAAAATAAGATTCGATATTTAGTGATAGTCAATCATAATATATTCCTTCATTTGAATGGGATCTGGCAGAGCCTCTTTCTATTTTTTGTATAAATTTTTATCTAAAAAATTTTACGATATATGTGAAATTAATTTGAGATATTAAATAAATTATTACCTACATAAATGACAAGCGTAGAATCAAAATTCACATTATTAAAAAAAAATCTGCTTTTGAAATTTTAAAACATCTCGAAACCACTGTATTCAATAACACCATTTCGAGATTCTTAATGAAAATTCATCAAAATCAAAGACAATAAAAGACACATTATGGCAAAATTTAGAAATCACTCTCGAATACGCGAAACTATGCCGGATACTTGGAGAACATCGCGTCTTTATAAATAGACGACGCATTGCACCGAACTCACGAATTATAATGGGCCAGCGAAATAAATTAAGAGAGTATCTACCGTTTTATCTAGCGTTTGATACTGAATAAGTGCGATAAGAGACGGGCGAATATTCTGGAAAATTAATAAAGTGACCCACAGACAAGTGGAAGTCTCTCGATAGTGACAATTACATAAATGTGCAAATTACATAATAGCAATTACAGTCATGTTTGTGTCTTTGATGGTAAATAAAATTGTAATTTATATAATGAGTTACATTTGTCTCTCACCGCCGCGATCCTGTGCCAATATAATTCTTCACAGATTTTCGAGAGGGTAAAAATACGAGAATTTTTTTTAAGATAAGTTTAAAAGTTTACACTATTTTACTCTAGTTTATTAAAACTATATTTAATACTAGCTGTTTGTGCCCGGCATTGCTCGGCTTAAGTTTTATGTTAAAAATAAGTTTGTCGGGAGACACAGAGGTTCCATTATTTTGCAAAGATTCTAATAAAAACATTGTTTCCATTTAATCTAGGCTGGGATGTACAGGATGTCCAGAAGGGAATTATGGCCTATGTATTCCGCAGGGTCCTAAAGATAAGAATGCACAAATTTGGATCAGATCGGAAAACGGTTTAGATTTGTATAGAAAATATATCAGGTGAAGGGGTCGGATAAAAAAAGAGGAAGAAAAGGTTGTCTTAGTTACTCGCCGGGTCTTGAAGAATAAGTATGCAAAATTTGGGTCAGATCGGTCATACGGTATATTTGTACAGAAAATCTAACAGGGTGGGGTAAAACGGTGGTGAAAAGTCATCTTCGTTACCTGCTGGGGCCTAAATATTAAGTATGCAAAATTTGGTACAGATTTGCATGGAAAATATATCAGCGGGAGAGGGAGGATATGTCAGTTTTGTTATCCTAGGGGTCCTAAAGAATATGTTTGAAAATTTTGAGTCCAATCGGTTGAACAGTACGGATTTGCATTGAATATATATGATTGGGAGGGGAAGGGGTAATGAGGGAGGAAATAAATATCGCCTATGTTACCCGTCGGGTCGTAGGGAATAAGTTTGCATATTTTGAGTCCAATCGCTCGAACGGTAGGTACAAATTTACATTGAAAATATATGATGGGAAGGGGTAAAGGGGGAGGGAGGAAATATCGTTTATTTTACCCGCCGGGTTCAAAAAAATAAGTTTCCAAATTTTGAGTCCGATCGGTCGAACGGTATAGAATTTCATTGAAAATATATCAGGGGGGAGGGGAAGGGGTGAAAGAGGAGGGAGAAAATGTGGCCTATGTTACCCGCCGGGTTCTAACGCATAAGTATGCAAAATTTGAGTCGAATTGAACAAACGGTGTAGATTTGTTAAGAGAACAGACAAGACAACAGACAACAACAGATAGACATTGAGTTTTATAGGAATAGATACAATTTTTTTTCTCAGTACCTCTCCAAAAAGAGACTAACTCTTGTACTTGGAGAGGAATGCTCTTGTGCTTTAAAACATATACAAAATTACGCATCATATACAAAAACTGAATCGTATCTGTTGGTGTCATGTAATAATATAAAGGCTCTCACTCTATATAATCCCACTTCGCGACGGTCAGCTTTCTAAATCACAGAAGTCTTTATTTTCACCTCTTCTCCTTTCGGTCACCGCATTACTAAAGGTCGTCACCAGGTTGTGTGAGGTCGGTCTCTTCCGCTTTAGCCTTTCCACCTTTTCAGCCACCAGAATCTCCAGGAAGTCGTCCCTTTTGCGGGCAGTGCGTCCGTAAAATTAGTGGCTGATCGTGAACAATCCAACTCGAATCCTTAGTTGATATAAAATTCAAGAATTTGCGCTACGCAGCAACAATACTGTGCGAGGAAATCCAAGCATTCGCATCCAGCACCACATTTTCAAGAATTGTTATATCACTGGTCTCAATTTCTATGTTCAATTATTCCTTGTTCCACACGAAAGAAGAATATGGAAAAAATAAGAGATTAGACGAGATTTATTACATTTTTGTGCCTGTTGTCACAGTGTAATATTACGCATCAATTATAATTACAAATTTATGTAATTCCTTCATTTATATATACAACAGTGGTAAGGTAAATCAAAATTAAACAATAGCACAAGCCACAGCAGGTGTTAGCAGCACTATGCATAGGTACAACAACAATGTATTACATAAAACATCTAAACATCATTAACAATTGACACCGAGACCATAGAAACCAGCACAGAAAAACTACCGAAATGTTGGCAGCTACCGAGAACATAATTGGAAGAGCCTTCCACAAATCATCAAATAAATCAGATTACATTGCAAATTTAACAATTTTTAAGATAAATTACTATGAAAGATACGCGGAAAAATCTTTACAACTCGCAACTTTACAGTCTCGATTACATTTTACGATTACATCAT
>JADDOH010013452.1:0-78021 GCA_016648135.1 Agrypnia vestita | reverse complement strand
TCTACATAGTACAAATAAGTTTTTTGAAGAATTAATGAACCTGGGATGTCGGGTGGTAAACGATGTTTACCTACAAGCAACGTACGTCTTTCTAAAAGACTCAGCAGTTAAGTCTACATAGTACAAAGAAGTTTTTTGAAGAATTAATGAACCTGGGACGTCGGGTGGTAAACGATGTTTACCTACAAGCAACGTACGCCTTTCTAAAAGACTCAGCAGTTAAGTCTACATAGTACAAATAAGTTTTTTAAAGAATTAATGAACCTGGGACGTCGGGTGGTAAACGATGTTTACCTACAAGCAACGTACGTCTTTCTAAAAGACTCAGCAGTTAAGTCTACATAGTACAAATAAGTTTTTTGAAGAATTAATGAACCTGGGATGTCGGGTGGTAAACGATGTTTACCTACAAGCAACGTAGGTCTTTCTAAAAGACTCAGCAGTTAAGTCTACATAGTACAAATAAGTATTTTGAAGAATTAATGAACCTGGGATGTCGGGTGGTAAACGATGTTTACCTACAAGCAACGTACGTCTTTCTAAAAGACTCAGCAGTTAAGTCTACATAGTACAAATAAGTTTTTTGAAGAATTAATGAACCTGGGATGTCGGGTGGTAAACGATGTTTACCTACAAGCAACGTACGTCTTTCTAAAAGACTCAGCAGTTAAGTCTACATAGTACAAAGAAGTTTTTTGAAGAATTAATGAACCTGGGACGTCGGGTGGTAAACAATGTTTACCTACAAGCAACGTACGTCTTTCTAAAAGACTCAGCAGTTAAGTCTACATAGTACAAATAAGTTTTTTGAAGAATTAATGAATCTGGGATGTCGGGTGGTAAACGATGTTTACCTACAAGCAACGTACGTCTTTCTAAAAGACTCAGCAGTTAAGTCTACATAGTACAAATAAGTTTTTTGAAGAATTAATGAACCTGGGATGTCGGGTGGTAAACGATGTTTACCTACAAGCAACGTATGTCTTTCTAAAAGACTCAGCAGTTAAGTCTACATAGTACTAAGAAGTATGCCCAGATTGCATATTTCAGCCTTGGACAGTTTCATAGACATGTGATCTAGATTTTAATAGAATTTTTTAAAGTTAAATGTTTATTAATTTACAAGAAATACATTTATTTCTGTTACTTTACAGTGTATTTTTAGTTTAGTAATGTTATTACTGATCTCATGTGATTTTTTCATAAAAATAAAGGGTCCAAAGAGTATTCCCGTAATAAAAAGAAGACTAATTGAAATATGAATGCATAATTTTGCTTAATTACTCCCTTTATATATTAACTCGTGGCGTCTGCTTGCTTGCTTGCCGGCTTGCCTTCAAAAAAAACTTTGGATCGATTTTTGACCCTTTTTCCGTGATCCAATCGATCTGAAACTTAGCAAGTAGACTTGTGGCGACAATCAAGAAGATCTATCAAATTTTCGTTAAAAAATTTAATAATTATAGTATAATTTCGGTTTTTTAGAAATTTTATTGGTTATTTCAAATTGGAATCATTAGAAAAGTTTGATTAGCAACGGCGGCTCGATAACGTTGCGGAATATTTTCTAAATTTGAATTACTCCATCGGTATACATAATAGGTTCTTCACTACGAATGTCGAAAATCTATATTGACTGACAAATGTTTTTAGAATATAATCTTCAAAGCATGAAGTGTCTTATCAAAGCTCAAAACAGCTGACATTTTAGAAATATATTAAATTTCTGTAAGTTTAGTGTTATGTTATATGTTTTAATTCGTCCTTAATTGTCGTTATATTTTACAAAGGGAGTATAGTAAAAAAAAATTATAACTAAGACCTATTCTTAGGATCCCTATACTTTTTGTTTAGATAAACTATCCCAATCTATTAAAAGTGCTAACCAAACATAGTGGCCTTTAAATCCGCACGTCGGTACTTACGTTACAAAAAAACCACGTCGGTAGTTAAAGGTTAAAGATCATCTCATAAAGGAGCGATACTCTGAAATAGTATCTCTGGATTGAAAATACAATTTTGACAGGGCACTTAGCAAGTCCTTGCAACCCAAAGTAAACAGCTGATAAACATAAGATACTGTGTGCCCAAAGCGAGGGGTCAGGCCAGGGTGGCTGTATCTGTACCGCTTACAGATTCCAGACAATAACATCCCTGACTGCGCGGGCGGCATCCCCTACGCTTCATCGAAATCGTTTGCTCAATTCAACTGCAATATATTTTCACGAAATATCTGAAATATTTAAAGATTTTGAAATACTTTGGACTAATTTAACATCTAAATGATATTTAAATAGAAAAAAAAATTAAAAAATAACCGATAATCGTTTTTAAAATTAACTAACTAACTAACCACCACGCTATTTCCCCGCAGGGGTAGACAGAGAGGATTGAACGCCACACTCTTCTAACCTGGCACACCACTTTTGCTTCGGCCACATTTATACATCTTCTCATACGTGTTCTACGGTTGTTGCGGCTTTTAACAGGGCCATCCTCAAATACTTGTAGTTCCTGATCGTGCCAGGTCTTTCGTGGACGCCCTCTATTCCTGTTGCCTTCAACACTCGCCTCATATATTTTCTTAACCATCCTTTCCTCGTTCATACGTTCCACATGACCAAACCATCTCAGCACTAATACCTACATAAATCGTTTTTAAAGGAAACACAGTTTTATAGTATTTGAGAAGGTTCAAATTTTTTCAAGAATACAATTACTGAGTTTAGATACTCCTGTTCATCGTTCGTGGCATCCCTTTGCCGCATAAATGAATGTAAGACTAATGCCGCTATGAATTCACGTTTAAATCATATATAGTTTGATAAATTGTGAAATTAGTAATCTGGATACGTTTCACGGCAATATCGTACATTTAAAACTTTTTTGGTATATATTATGAAAATACACTTTTTCTTAAATAGTTATATACTCACAAGTCCACCCCACACCGAAACTCATCATAACACATTCATGAACTGACACACCATCCAACCGGGCTGTGAATAAAGAAAAATATTGTTTTTCAAATGGTTGAGCAACTGTGTAGATTGACATTTAAAAAAAAGTAATTTTATTATTTGTTTTAATCAACTATATTCATTAATTACACCTACATATTTCGGAAAAACCTTTCCATCGTCAGGGTGTCAAAATGAATGACGTTTTTGTTTTGTTTGGTTTTCTAAATTTATAAAAATTTTTTTTAAATATTATTGCTGAAGTTCTTGATTACACAAAATTATTGGAAAAGTTTTTAGAATTGGACTATTAGTTAAATTTAATTGAATATTAATAATATTTTGTTTACTTTTACATGTTTTACTAATTTCTAATGATTTCAAATTATTCAATTACAGACCAAAATTATTTATATGTGAAATAGGAAGTCCTAAATTCTTATCAAAACCGTGATCATTTTCTAATAAATGATTTGAAAATTCAGAAAAACAATGATTATTCAGACATAAATTTAACTTTAATTTAATTTAATCTAAATTCAACTACTAGTCCAATTTTAAAAATGTTACCAATAATTTTGTATTATCAAGAATATTTAAAAATATTTTTTTAAATCATTTAGAAAACCAAAAACCATTTTGATATTTGTACAACCCCCTGACGATGAAAAAGTTTTTTTGGAACATGTAGGTGTAATTAATGAATATAGTGGATTAAAATAAATCATATTTTTTTTTAATATCGTACTGTATAAGTTATCTTACTTCTCCGATATTATGTGGTGCATATCATTGATACATTATTCTGTAATCTTATTCATAGTAATCTAAAAAGCTTCTCTGCATGTACTGTATTGCATTAATATAACATATAAAATAAATAAATCTCCGCTTCTGATATTTATATTATCATATGCGCGAGAAGAATACTCAAGTTTACGTAAAAATTAATGATTTATCCATTCAACATAAAAGCTGATTCCGCTATACTTTTAGCGAAGAAAATATACATCAAAAGCAACACTTGTCCATAGTCTACTTATCCAACGTCACTGTTAATTGTTGGCGCAAACAAATCCGGCGTGCAGTGGCGACAAGCTCTTAGCGCCGCTAGCAGGGGTGACCCCCCCCCCTCCCCCCGCCTCACCAGGGTAGTGCACCCTCTTCGTCAGATAAACTTCTCTATAAATTAATTCCTTTTTTATTTTTTTTATTTTTTATTTTTTAACAAACAGACCGTCAACAGGTCATTATTAACAACCCTAATAGATGATCCTAGAGTGACATTAAGGGGGGGGGGGGTAAGGTTAATTCGTACAAAAAAAGGCATGTTTTTGTGAATTTTCTGTGACGACAAAGTTAAAAACTCTTTATTAAAACAAATGATTCATTAAAGTATGACATTTGAAGAATATTGTGTAAAATTTTCAAGAAGAAATATTAAAAAATACGGCAATGGCAGCAATTATTCGGACGTATCTCGGAAAAAAGTAGAATTGCGGTGTCTATCATAACTTGGTGCTGGATCATCTGAAATCAAAAAATCAAAGTTCATTCGTTAGATAATAGGTTTTTCCATTTAACGCTGGGAGCGTTTTTTGAAATTTCAATTTTTCAATTTTTTGGAACACTTTGAAGGGATAAACTCGATTTTTTGCGAAAAAAATCGACTAATTTGTCATTAAAAAATAAAAATTATTAACAAATTTGAAAAAAGCCTCCAGCGTTACCTTGTAAATTATGTACAGAAATAGTGTTCAAAATTTCAAAAGGATCGGTGTAGTAATTTTGAAGTTATGATGGATACCGACTTTGAAAAGGTGAGATGTGGGGAAAACGCTTTAAAGTTTTGCACACTGTTAAATTCAAAATAAAACTCTACACTTATTTTATACTTACACATAATCGTCGATGCCATGTTCACACAGCAAAGAGCTTTCATCATCAGCATCTTTTTGTCCTTGTCAACGCAAAACTCTTCCAATACAATAGCACGTCCGGTAGTCCTCAGGTGAGCGCGTCTTTTAGCTGCCCGAGCAGGTATAATAGATCAGTCTGATCATCGCTCAAATGTTCATAATTTCGTCAATTTTGCTCCGATTGACTTGAAATTTTGACACAATATTTTTTCGATGTTATACATTAATTTAAAAAATTAAAAATAAAATGCAAAAAAAAAAGTTAAAAACAAAAACTTAAAGTACAAGGTATAAATATTTTGTGAACATTTGAATATGATATAGTTACACAATACACTTTTTACGGTTATTTAGACTAACGCAAATCACTAAATACAATTTTAGGAATAAGTTCCAGGTCAGTTCCAAGTTTTTAGACAATACACTTATGATAAATATATATAAATAATGTTTTAATGATAGAATGAATTGTAAATCATATTCAGAAAAAAATATCGCAAATCAGTAACTAAGTTTTTGCATAATACACAATGATAAAAAAAAATAATTACTAATAAAGAGTGTCTTAGAGATAGATAAATTGTATATAATATTCAGTACATGTAATATAAAGACTAGGTATCTCAAATCGAAGAAATTTAAGGAATGTTTTCTAGATTAACGGGCTTACGGCGAGTGCACGGGTTCCAAGGTTAACATCGTGTGTCTATGACGAGCATGTATTACACGCTTGAGGGATCGTCAACCAATTTCATCAATATTTCGCTTTTGAACTGAACCTGTGTCATAAATAATTTATCAAGTTTGCAGTCTCTAGACGATATCTCGTTATAGTGATTGATCATTCTAGGTAGAGGAGAAAAGCCTAGATTGGTGTTGTAAAATTTAGTGTGAAAAAGACTTGTAGACCTCATTGATCGGACAGGGATATAAATATATATTTGTGATAGTATTAAGGGGGTGCCTTTCTTATTTATTTTATATAATATTATATTGGTGCAATACAGTACATGCATGGAAGCTTTTCAGATTACAACTAATAAGTTACAGAATCGTGTACCAATGACATGCACCACACAATCGACCGTATTATGAAATAAGCAATTATGCTATTTCTGATTCTTGACAATTATTGTATAACATTTTAATGCCGTCAATTTTTTCGTTTTAAGTTTTACAGTTTAGAAATCAATGAATTCAATTAATCAGAAAGCCCTAAAACGTAAAAAAACGTTAATTTATCCTCAATTTATGAATAACTTAAGTACGCAGTGCTTTAAAGTACTTGCAGATAATATTTAATGTGTACAAATATGAAAACAAAATATTGAGGATTAGAAGAAAATGCGAAGAAAACACAAGTAGTACTTATATTTTTTAAATGTACGATATTGTTGTCAGATTATTTAATATACATTCATCAGTGCTTGTTACTAGAATGGAAACTTATGAAATTAATTATTATGCCAATGAATAGTAAGTAGATGCAACGTTCTTTAATTGCTTACACGGCACTAAAGTTTATAAGAAAAAAAAAATAAGTATCTGATGTAGAGTGTAACAGAACCAGTTCACATTACTTTGAAGGTAGATTCTTGCCTAAACTATGAATCGAAAATTTTCAAACAATTTCCTAAGATTATCGACTTCAAATTTTTCGTTTTTTTGACAATATTTCTGGTTTATTTTCCGTTAAACGTTGGACTATCATAAAGATAACCTATATCTCTTTTTAAAAGTCAGGTTGAATACAACTCATCTGTCTAAAGACCTCATTAAAATGCCCATATATATATGTACACATTAGAACGCATCCAACGTAAATTTACCGGGTTCATATCCCAATTGAAAATATCAACTGCACTAAATTACAAATTTTTACGGGATTATTATCATTATCCAGTAGGAGAGTTGCATCTGATTTGATTTTACTTTACAAAATTATTAACTCGCATTTTGACATCCCTGATATTCTGTGTTCGTTTATATTTCATGCGCCTGTAAAGTAGTAAATATCGAATATTAATAATTCATTCTCTTTAGTATAAGTCAAATAAAATATTTTGAGGAACAGAAGGCATCCGAAAGAGACCTGACATAGTCAGATATACAAATATTAAATGACGTTCTTGTTTAAAGGAACAACAACCGATTACGATGTTTTATTTTTTATTTTTTAACCCAACATATACAGATAATAAAGTTCACGGTCAGTAAGTAAGTTCATCGTATTTCGAAATTTTTTCAAATGGCCCTTTGTGATTTGTAACCAATCTACTCGTGATTTGTAACCGAAAATTTGTATACATAACAGAACGCCTTCCTATACAGGGTTATTTGTAAAACATTAATAACCTCGCAGGACTATATTCCTCCCTTGATTATGAGTCGAAAATGTTCAAGCTATTGTGACCTAATATCAATAGTTAAGGAGATATGCGACATCAAAGTTTGCATTTTTTTTTTCAATATTTCTGAATTATTTTTTGTAAAACGTTGGATTATCATCATAGTAATTCATATTGAATATGAAAAATTCATTTTTTTCAATACAAGTTAAATAAAAAATAAAAACCTTCGAATTCCAATTGGAAAACATTCCAATTGGAATTTTTTCAGGGTTTTTATCATTTTATTTAACTTGTATTGAAACGAATGAATTTTTCGTAATCGATATGAGTTACTGCAATGATAGTCCAACGTTTTACAAAAAATAAGTCGGAAATATTGAAAAAAAATGCAAACTTTGATGTCGCATATCTCCTTAACTATTGATATTAGGTCATAATAGCTTGAACATTTTCGACTCATAATCAAGGGAGGAATATAGTCCTGCGAGGTTATTAATGTTTTACAAATAACCCTGTATATAATAACCATTGAAATAATCGTATGGACAACCGCACGGTGCGTGAAAATTCTATTTTTGGACCAGCCAGTAAATAAGAAAATACTTTCTTATTTCCCCTGAACAACAAAGAGTATTAAACGTTGGGTATTCCTGATGACGATACCAAGGGGCGTTTGTGCGAACAATCTTGCACGTCTTCTTTCCATTGAAACTCTTTAAACCAGCTGCAGATCTCGAACACACCCACCTTCCTCACCAGCTGTAGGCAACATCTTCAGGCTGCTATTGGTCGACCGGGCCAAGGGAGGCCATCATTGTGAAAAAGGAAATGAAGTAAAAAATGCACACTAACATTTTGATTTTAACCCCAATTTATTCCCAACGTTATAATCATGTACTTCTTCTTCAGCCTTCATGTCTCCATTGCTGGATATAGGCCTCTTCCATACCCTTCCATCTTTCCTTGTTATTTGCTAATTGTAGCTATTTCTTACTCCCCACAGCGGTTAAATCGTCGGCCCATCTTTTTTTTTTTTGAGGTCTTCCGATGCCTCTTTTATTTTCCCAAGGTCTCATACATACTGCCAGTGATAACCTATGGAGTGGAGACAATGGAAAGTATGGAAAAACTCAAATGCACGCAACGATCCATGGAGAGATCCATGCTTGAAATAAGCCTTAGAGATAGAACCTTATACTAGTATAATTTAAATGTTTTATTAAGTCAGTGCTGTAATATATTGAATTTGTATTTTTAAATCTCACTTTTTAATTAATAGATTCGATGTAAGCCCTGTTTTTGTCCATTGCCACTAATTTAACTGTAGAATAAATTATATCTTTTAAAATAAATAACTGTGTTCCGATTATTATGCTCATCACCACAAACTGATTGGTATTTGATTAATGTCATTACAAAATGACTCTTTTGTTAGCTCTTAAAAGACTGTGCTAAAAAATACCTTCGGGGACGGTGGTGTAACACAGCGTTACCTGATTAAAAATCGGCATAGTTTTTAATTTGTGATAAAATATACATGTATACAATACAGATAAGACTTTTTAAAGGTCCCTTTATACAATTATGTAAGGTAAACATACATATTTGCATTATTGAAGTAAATTATTATAAAATCATGGCATATCGAATTTGCGTGCGCTTCCGCTGACGATGACAGGTAGACCTACTTTACATCACCGACACACAGGAGTTAGTAAAACCGATCCCTGGGAAAGACGCAACCAAAGCAAGCTAATTTTAATTGCTTAAAAATAACAGCGTTTGAAAGTAGACTAGGTAAGAGTGTGCCAGACCTGAAAATTATGGTGATCTACCATCTCTGTCAACGATTGAGTTGTGATGGGTCCACTCCGTACTAAGCACTACAATATAGTACTAAATTATACCGAAGCGTACACTTCACACGTTTGTAAGTGAACTGCATACTACAAACTAGACACTTCAAATCGCACACTTCAAACGTTTGTAAGTGAACTGCATACTACAAACTAGACACTTCAAATCGCACACTTCAAACCGCACCCTTCAAATCGCACACTTCAGATTTCACATTTTACACTTCAAATTTCATACTTCAAACTATCTTGTGAAAAATTTTGGCCGATTTTCATGTTAGTTGGTGTAGCTCGTCTTTTGAAATTCCACCCCTCCGTCAGATTTTATTTTTTGGGAAGTTGATGTATATAAGACGACTCTTTCAAATGTTGTAGTACTACAATTAGTTCACTTCATGTAATTTATTGAAGTAGATGAAGTGTGCAATGTTTCGGTACCTACTACAAATGCAGCGCACACTTTGTAGTCTTCGAAACGTGAACGTGTGCGTGTTGTAGTCTTCATTTTGAAATGCAGTTTTTCTGATCGCGACTGTCAACCCTTTCGAAAAAACGGTATAATGATATGTATGAATGATTTAAGTATAGGCGCCCGTTACATTTCTAATTACAATATTCGAAAATAGATATTTTTCAGTCAGTCCATTTATATATAATACAGTCTCTATTACGTAATACTAATTTAATTATACCGATTCAAAGTGTAAGTATTTAAATTCTTAAAATTCTCACAAACTCAAATATAAAAGTTTTTCGTGCTTCATGAAATTTTTATTTTAGGCACTAACACTCTTTAGCAGATAAGTTTGCAGTGCTCTCCCTAACAAAACTTTTTTCAAAACACTTAAAGCAAACTAAGTTAAGAATCTAAAACTTCCCATCAAAAAACAACATCTTCGCGAAATTCACGTGTATTCGTATAAAATAATTCTTGTGTACTTAGTCGTATACATTTAAGCTATCAACAATTATATATTTGACTTGATAACTTAATTATAAATATAATTAGGTAATTATATTACTCTATTAAATAATAAAAAATATTAGTTACATAAATATTATAGCGATTAGTCATTTTTATTGGTTGCTAATTGAAAAGAAAATAAAATATCAAAATGTGTATGTCCCAAAATCATAGAAATATCATCAAGTCACTTTATAACCACCATGTATAACGTAACGTTTTAAGTAATTCTTGTGTAGTCGTATACATTTAAGGAATCAACAATTATACACTTGATTACTTAATCATTAATATAATTAATTAAATTTCTCCATCAAATAATAAAAATATTATAGAGATAAGTCATTTCAATGCGACGCTAATTGACAATAAAAATTAAAATATAAAAATGTGGATGTCCCAAAATCTTCGTAAAATTATTACGTCACTTTGTAACTAACATTTTTAGAATAATTCTGATTTATTCAAGGAAAAGTATCCTCAGCGTGGATGAGAGTCTCTTATTTCAAAAAGGAAATCAAAGTCTTTTCGCCGTACGTATTAAAAAATATATTACACTCTAAAATTTCGAAATTTTTATCATACATTTTGATGTGTGTATCACTTTCATCTAAGAGTAAGGTGCAAATTACACACGAAAAGGGAAAAAAATTCTTAAATTTTATAAAATGCATTTTAAAATTCTCGTAATATATTAAGTATAGAAAAAAACTCTTCACCATCATCTGAATACCTGGGAATTATCAAAACGTAAGAATTTATCTAACCTACCTTACTTTATCAGTCTAAATCTATGTAACTAACCTCTCCCAAAAACACGAGAGGTCCTCATATTGTGATAAATAATATTCTCTCTTATCAATGGGTTGCGTCAACTGGTGTTATACAGGATATCTTATAGCTAGTAGAAAAAAATACAGGTGACTTCCTGCCTTTATAATGAGTCAAAAATATTCAGACAAACATTATCTCTAATATAAATAGTTATGGAGATATGCAATATCAAAGTTTGCATATTTTTTTTATATTTCGGACTTATTTTTTGAAAAAAGTTGAAGTATCATTACAGTAACTTATATCATTTATAAAAAATTCTTTTGATTACAACTCAAATAAAATGATTAAAATCTTATAAAAATAGTACCCTTATTTTAAATTTTTGCAAGACTTTTATCTTATCATTTTATTCGACTTGTATTAAAGCAAATTCATTATGATTGTAACTGCCGCTAGGGGACGCCAGAATTAAATGTTTAATTTGTTTTAAATTTCATTTTTATGTTTAAATGTTTATATTTATATATATTTCTCTTTCTTTTTCGTTAATTTTTGCTTTATATATTTATAATTTGCTTTTAATTTCTTGAATCAATATATCAATATATATATATATATATATATATATATATAGAAACCCGTGGTTATCATGGTGGAGAGCCCTTAGTGTCACATCGAAAATATGCGAGTTTGGTGGGGGTGGCTGTGCGTGGGTGGAAGTGGGTGACGAAAATTTGCTTTCTAACACATTATTTTGTTATGGGAAGGCCGCAAATGCTTCACATTGTTTCAAAATAGGCGCGCCAACTGTGTCGGTGAGTTGAAGAATTGAATGTCAAAGAAAACAAACCATGCGATCTCATGGAACGAACTCAAACCCGCGACTGATATATCACAAGACAAGTGTCGCAACTACTAGACAAACAAGCTATTCGAATTTCATTATTTTTTTTAACTCTGCTAAATTTAATCAAACGAAAAATTCCCGAAACAGAGCCCAGACCGCCGAACGAACGCGAACCGACGACTGCTCAAATTATTTTATGAACGAACGCGAGGAACTTGGTAACAATAATTTCTAGGCATTTCATAAAATCGTCAACTGACACGTCGCTTTGAATAGTGCTGTACCACTAATTACCGTATTCAACGGATAAATTATTTAGAAAAATGTTAATTGCTTATCTTTCAAATAATATTAATTATTTATTCGTTTATTTAGATAGGAAAATGCCTACATTTTTCATATTATCATAAAATAATAATAACATTTAGTGTTAAACAAAGTAAAGGTGTAAAAAATATATAATATGTATTTAATGTTATAAATATTAAATTATTTTGTGTATTAAATATTTAATTTTTGTAGTAAGCGAGTTTTATTTACAAATTACATTACTCATATATCAGTGGGTGTACTTTAATTCTGTTTTTATTAACATTTTCTTTTATATCTCCATGTATTTCGTTATTTTATGTTTTATTTTTATGTAAAAAAAATTTTTACATGGATTACTTGCACGGCAATTTAGTCATTTTATTTATTTATTTAATACGTGTTAACTTGGCGTTCGTTTTAATACCGCGTGTTATTAGAATTACGTATATTAATTCAAAATATTCTAGCGAAACGTCAAAAAACATACTTCTTTATGTATACATATTTATATTTTTTATAAACAAATTAGATCCTTCAAAAATAGGCTATAAGACTGCTCTGAATTAGTTTACGTATCTTGTCATCAGGGAAAAGAGGATACATTGCTATACTTATCTTCATCTTCAAATGTAGCAAATTTATTTTGTGGTAACATAATTATAATTAATATAAATTAACTTTGTTTAAACCACTTATTTATTGTAAAAAATCAACATGTTTCGAAGCCAATGGCTTCTTCATCAGGAAAACAAAAATAATATAAAAAAAAATATTTAAAAAATCGAGTATAGATCAAAAAATATTTTGATATTATAATGTAATATTTTGATCTATACTCGATTTTTTAAATATTTTTTTTTATATTATTTTTGTTTTCCTGATGAAGAAGCCATTGGCTTCGAAACATGTTGATTTTTTTCGATAAATAAGTGGTTTAAACAAAGTTAATTTATATTAACTATACTTATCTGTTTGGCACACCACCGTTAGTTGTCTCCTCTAACTTCATACATCTTCTCGTTAACTGTCGTCTTCAACACTTGCCTCATATATCTACTTCATTGTCATCTTCAACACTTGCTACATATATCTACTTCATTTAACATGATCTCCTCCTTTATACATATCATACAACAAAAAGGTCTCGGACTGCCGAGTTGATTGAGTTTAATTCATAAATTGAAGGTCAAGGTGGCATGAAGGAATTTTATTATGAAACAAAATAAACTGTCTGCATGTTAAAAATTTCCTCCCTTGTTATATTGGATGTACCTATATTTGCACTAGATTCAGTATATGTATATCTTGCATTTTGATACAAAATACATATATACATGTTCATCTTTATTTGTATGTTGTTAGTTTGTTAATGTACATAAATCGTTGTTAAGAGAAACCTACTGATAACTAAAATTACTTAGTGGGATAAAAAATATAATTTAATTAAGCGAACCTTTAAGCATTTTATCAACTACGCTACAGCTATAAATTTTCTCTTAACTTTTTCATTCTTCACTCTGTCGTACAAAAATTTGGTACATTTTAATCTAAGCAACCACATTTAGTCTACTACTATCCATCGAAAGAACAAAAGTATTCTGAATGCGGTCGCTTAAATGTATTGTGAAAAATATTTGTACGATAGAGTGAAGAATGAACGAATTAGAAGTGAATGTAGTATATGAATGTATCGTAAAAGATAGTAAGTATAAAGAAAGGATCGCTGAGATGGTTTTAGTATGCGAAAAGCACGCATTAGATGGTATGTTGCAAGAGACGGTTGTATGGAAGTGGACGAAGAAAATGAAGTAATTTATTTAATTTAGAAGATTGTGGCGTACTATCTCCTCTGCTTACCTCTCAGGTAAATGGCATGATGGTTAGTTATTTACTTAGTTTTCGTTCATCTTTTGACAAATCCACAGTAGACGTCAAAACTCCGCCATGCACCAGACACGCTTTTCTGAAGTTTGAGGCAGAAATTGTCAGATTTAAATAAATAAAATTGATTTATTTATTTATTTAACGCCCTTATGGGCTTTTATAAAAATGCAGAATATAATTTTTTTAATTAAATTAATTAAAAAATATTATAATATATATTCAAGAACACATTCATATTTGTGAAGTTGTAATTTTTCAGAACAAAGTTCTGTGAAATTTTTAAATCAAATTAATGAATTAATTAGAAAGACATACAGAAAAATCTAATTTACGAAAAAATATTAGGTTACTTCTGGGATTCGAACCCAGGTCACCTCCTTTCCGGGGCCGGTGCTCTGACCAACTAAGCTATAGCAACCCTCTAGTAAGCTAATATTTTTTCGTGAATTAGATTTTTCTGTATGTCTTTCTAATTGATTAATTAATTTGATTTAAAAATATTATAAGACAAATAAAATAATAATACAGATAAAAGGTACAGATAATAATAGTTAAAAGGTAAAATAATAATATAGTTAAAGATACAAATAATAATAGTTAAAAGGTAAAATAATGATACAGAAAAATTTATTAACCATTTCCATTTCGTTGAGATGTAAAGAATTGTATCAGCTTTGTCCTAAACACAGTTATATTATTAGCAAAAATGTCTTCTTTTTTTCATTTTGACTCTTATAACTTTTTGAACATTATGACATTTTCTGCAACGAAGCGATGACGTCATAACATTTTACATTTCCGCAGCGAAGCGACGGAGTGAGCGCTCCGAAAAGTGTCAGCGAAATCTTTCAAGCGGTAATTACAGCCTTTGTGGGCCGTCCGAACGGCTTTGGTCCCGGGACAATTTCGGCCGTTCTGGAACAAAACAAAAGCTGTGCAGTGGACGGAAGCTCTTGTCCCAAATATTACCCACGGGTGCGTGCGGAGCCGGCGCACGTGAACCGTGAGGGGGGGGAGGGAGGAGAGAGGGGAAATAATGCACAGTGTTGTTTCGAAAATAAGTTAGGTGAATTAAATAACAAAAAAAATTGTGGAAAAATGTACCTACTGAAAAAATATTTGGCTACCATCTTAATAAGAAACTGGAACATTTCTGTGATTAATCTAACGTAACCTGGTGGATGAATGGATTAAATTAAATATTTGACTGTAATGTAAATGTTGTATAGGTACTAGCGAAGGGAAAAACTACATTTCAAAATGAAGACTTAAAATCAATAATAAAGATAGATCTAAATTTAAATCAAATTTAAATTTAGATCTATCTTTATTATAAGTGTGGCCAGTTTCCAACAAGTGGTTAGAAAATTCCGAATAATTATTATTTTTTAAACACAATTCATGTTCTCTTATCCTAGTTTTAAAATTTCTAGTAGTAATAATGTCTGAAAGAAGTTGTTACATTGTAAGTGCCCAAGAAAAACAAAAAAAAATGAAGAAAATCTGCTAGATCAATGCCCATCCGAGTGACTAGCCACTAGCGAAGGGAAAAACTACATTTCAAAATGAATACTACAACACACACGCGTTCACCAGTTTAAAGACTACAAAGTGTACACTACAATTGTAGTAAAAACTACTTGAAGTGAAGTAATTGTAGTACTACGAAATGAAGTGAAGTAAATTAAGTGAAGTAATGAAGTAATTGTAGTATTAATGAAATGAAGTAATGTAATGAAGTAATTGTAGTATTAATGAAATGAAGTAATGTAATGAAGTAATTGTATTATTAATGAAGTAATGTAATGAGTAATTGACGTATTAATGAAGTGAAGTAATGAAATGAAGTAATTGTAGTATTAATGAAGTGAAGTGTAATGAAATGAAGTAATGTAGTACTAGTGAGTTAATATTTTTTTGCAAAAAATAAAACTTCGGCGAGCCAAAAAACAAAAATAAAAGGTCAACGAGAAAAATATTTAAGATAAATGACGATATTTTCTCCAAAGTAACATTTGGCGACCTAAAAAAAAAAAAGAAAAAAGGTCGCCAGCCAGATTTCTTCATTCGATTCCAAAAATTTTTCAAACCTTGGGGGGGGGGGGTTTTTACAGTTTCCAGAGATATCTTCATTATATCTACATCAACTTACCAAAAATTTCACGTAAAAAATGCCCTATTTTAAGTATGTTTCTCATACTTTCGATAACTTTGAAGTGTGTGTACTTTGTAGTGTTCGCTTTGAAATGAAGTGTACTATTTGAAGTTTATACTTTCAATAACTTTGGTGTTTGTAGTTTGTAGTGTGCACTACACTTCAAAACGTGCGAAGTGTGCACTTCAATGTAGTGTAGTACTACATTGTAGTAGTGAGTACAGAGCGGACCCATCACTAATAGGTACCAAATAAATTGAATTGAACTGTTTTAACTGTAATTTCGGATATTTTATACGTACCGTAAGCATTACCGAGAAGCGAATCTCGACGTTTCGTTGGATGATTATCCAACGTCATCAGGAGGACGACCTTTACCCGCGGAGGTGGAGGTCGGACTGATGGTGCTGCTTTCTAGGGCGTAAATTGTATGCACTTTGTTGTGGAGTGTTCTCTTCTTCTACAATAGAGGTCGTCAGTGTGCAATATGTACTAGTTACGTCGGCGGATTTTACTGCGACTTCTCTCAAGGGTTGAATCAATGTCGTAAGAACAGGGCGCCAAATACTTGATAGTTTGTAACTGTCATCTCTATTGAAATTGGGATGTTTGTATATTTCAATGGATTCCCTCACTAATCTGGGTATAAGGTAAGGTTCTGTTGATTGAAGATTTTTGCCTTGTCAAATCTGATGAAGTGACAGAGATTCCCTTTGGATGCATGTTCGCAGATCGCCGATGTATTGGAGTTGTTGTTTTTAATTGCTCCAATGTGTTCCTTCAATCGTGTAGTGATATTGCGTTTGGTTAAATTACAGTTAAATATATCTAACGACCGTTATAACAACCTTAACTCTTTAATAAGTTATGTGAATTAAATAACAAAAAAAAATGTGAAAAAATATACCTACTGAAAAAATAGTTGGCTAAGAAGAAACTGGAACATTTCTGTGATTAATCTAACGTAACCTGGAGGATGATGCGCCTGGTTAGATTTCAGTTCAATTCAATTTATTTGGTACCTGTACAACATTTACATTACAGACAAACATTGAATTCAACCCAATTTAAATTTGCCTTTAAACATTTAAATTGACATATTATCACGGGTCGTGGCTGCGAGAGACAAATGAAAACGCTAGAAATTAATGAGCGATTTATTAATTAATGATTAATTAATTATTCAATGCACAAAGTCAGCTAACACTTATTAAACGTATGGAAACTTTATTATCGCTGGGTAAAACTTCATATATCGCTCGTATATATCATCGCTGTATATATAATTAATCCTACTTGACGTTTTATAATATTCTGGGACAAACGAATAAAACTGTTTTAAAAAATAATCGCACAGACTAGATTCATAAAAAATATTTTAATAAATTACTAGGCAGAATTTTCAAATGAACAGCTATGTTTTATTATGTATATCTCCATTATTCATATGAAAAATTGCCAAATTGATTCGTTCGTCTTAGAATGCACTAAACGGCACATAGGATTTATTATTTATACAGCGACGATCTGTAGAACATTCGATTTTAGTGTTTATCTCATTTATCTATTTTACCATTTAGGTAAGCACTTGCCCGATTATATCGCTCGATATCTATCGCTCATTAATTCGCGACTGGGCACACACGGCTGTCGCCCGCGACTCACTTCGAAAGAGCTATCAAAATACAACTCAACTAAACTATGGCCGTGGCACGACTTCGCTTTTATAGCAAACATGTCGACTTTTCAAATATACCAGATATGTGTAGTTTTTTCCCGTCGCTTTCTGACTGTTATAGACACTTCTCGAATATTTTAGCTAATTCCTGAGTGTGATAGTATATTCCAGAAAGTAGTTTAAGATCCTAGAGGTTTCCAGGACTAACGAGTATAAAGTCTGATCACATATTCGTATATATTTTTCTCAGTAACAAATAAATTAAAAAAATTTTTTTATAAAGAAATAAAATGTTATAATTAAAAACAGTGAGTAACCAAGAAAATAAAAACTAGAAAATTTTTTAATATTTCTGTGATAAAAACATAGCGTCTATTACTGAAATTATTACTTACTTTAAATAAATTAAATTGTTTTACGAAAGATTAGAATTAAAATCCATTTAGTTATTACTGAATTGACAACATGTATTATTTTTATGCAGGCATATTTATAAAGACGTCAATTACTTTATTTTAGGATGTTATCTTCATTATTGTAACACGTTTTTAATTATAAACTTTTTACTGAACGTTAATGTTCAAACTTAGATATTGACAGAATTAGATTTGGCTAAAAAAATTACAAGACTAAAAAGCTTGCAATACGAGAATTCCCTTGGAATAGACTTATTTGCAGACAAAAAGTATATTCTTAAGCAGAAACTTAAAATAATGAATTCATAGGCTTAAAATCAACGTATAACGCACACGTAAACCCACACACCCAGACGAACACATACACATATCTATACACACAGACACACACATACACATACACATATATACGAGTACATACTAAACACTCACCTTAAAGTAATTTTATAGATATTATTGTAAGCGAATAATAGATGTGTGGAGCAGGTATTATTCAAATGTTTCAATATTTTTATTAGTGAAACATTTTCATGCATTTTAAGCTACAATTCAAATTAAATATATATATTCAAATTCAAAAAAATATTATAATTGTGTTCTATAACGGCACTCTGGGACAGGCGTAGCCTAGTAGAGTGGCATAATCCACAAATCTAACAAAAAAAAGATTGTGTAATCTTATCTTATATTTTTATTGTTAAATTGTTATTAAGTATATATACATTGTAAACAAGGATTTTTTGAAATAAAAAAAATATATATACATATTTATTGTGTTTTTGGTTGGCCTGACAGATCCTTCCTCCTGAAGATAAGTGCCAAGTGACGATAAATTCAAGGCAATTGATTTTTGGAGCAAGTAAGTGAATTTTTGGATCAAATAAATGAATTTTTGATCAAGTTAAGATATGTAGTATTTGAGAAGTTTGTTCGACAGAAAAGGGAAGGGTTGGAAAGATATCGAAAGGAGGGTGTAGGGATTAAGCGAAGGGTGCTTTAAATGCAATAATTTCTTATAGGAATATGTCAACTGGGGCAAGACTAGCGGTACACAATAGAATTCTGCTACTAATGCTGATGTATGGAAGTGAAGCCTGGAGTTGGCAGAAGAGGAACGAAAGTAGACTGAATGCAATGAAAAAGTCAAAGTCTAAAAATTCTCCATACATCACTAGTACGAAGTATATTGGAATATTCGTCAGTTATTTGGTCACCTTATTACACAACACATATTACGAGAATCGAGAGGTGCAGAAAAAGTTTCTACGTATTTTGTCATACAAAGCTGGTCAACACAACAACCTTCACAGCTACGAAGATCGACTTGCCTTTTTCAAGATGCACAAACTTGAGTCCCGACGGAAAATATCCGATCTCGTTGTGCTACACAAGATTCTCAGCGGAGCCATTGATTCTCTCTCTCTATCTGATATAAATTTGCATGTTAAACCCCGTATAAGAAACCCGGAGTTCTTCAGAATAAATCAGCACACTAATAATGTCGGTTACTTTTCTCCCATCACAAGGTTGTGTCGCACATATAATTTGTATTGTGCTGACCCTAACATTGATGCTGATATTCTTGCAGACACCTTATCTTCGTTCAAAAACTCACTCATACACAACATCCATTTTCTAAACGATGACATGAACCTATAAATCCATTAAATCAATCATTCATTAAATCGCACTACATTCAAACACAAAATATACTATACACATAAACGTACATGTAAAATATAATTAATTGCAAAAATACATGTTACTTACTATTCATAGTATGTATTCACAGTATGTATTCATAGTATTCGGCATGCTCTAGAGCATGCCGAAGACACTTGTAATTGGGATAATGGGCATAGTCTTCACTATAATGCTTATTATCAGAGTGTCATGTACCTATTATCCTGTTAGTGTCTTTAATAAATAAAAAATTTTTTTTTAAAAATTAGGTCATTTAGATGTAACTGTGTGTGAAATCTATTTATGATAGAGAGAAGAATGAAATTGTAAAAACTGTAAAAGAATATATAGCTGATCTAAACGTAATGAATAAAATTAAAAAGGGGTGGTTCAGGTGGTTCGGGTATATTGAATGAATTAGGAATGAATGATAAGGAAGATGTATGACGCAAGTGTTGGCGGTGCCAGAAAGAGAAAACGGCCGAGGAAGACGTGGAAGGACTCTGTTAACCAGATACTAGAAGATGGTCCTGTTAGGAAACTCAAAAATCGTCGAGCTTGCATTCGAAGATGTATGAATGTAGATGAGACGAGAGTTGTGTGTCAGAACAGAAGAGTGTGGCGCTCCATCCTCTCTGTCCCTGCGGATAAATGGTAAGCAGGTGAGTAAATATCGTTAAAGACACTTTTACATATGCATCAGTATGGTCAACTATCCGCATTTAAACAAGTGTTCTATATCATGAGGATCTGAAGTGCAAGCGTGAAAAATAGTTACAAAAAAGGTAACCCATAAAAACCAAGTTTTTACTATACTCCCATTCTATGTAAAATATAACAATAATTAAAGACGAATCAAAACAAATAAAATAACACTAAACTTACAGGAATTAAATATATTTCTAAAATGTCAGATGTTTTGAGATGTCAAGATTTTGATTGATTCAATTATCAACAATATCGTACCTTATGAATTTCCAGCGTCAAATAATTTGGTCAAAATCAGATTTGAGTAATGTAAAATTCGTCAAAACTGAGCAGAAATCTAAAAGAAATAAATTATTATTTGATTTTTTTCCAAAAAACCCAATTTAGCTGTCATCTGTGAACCAATTGTTTTGTAAATTTTCGAAATTCTTAGTGATGTACCTATTATACCGACGGAGTAATTCAAATTTAGAAAATATTCCGCGACGTTATCGGGCCGCCGTTGCTAGAAATCAAACTTTGGTAATGATTTCAATTTGAAAAAACCATTAATAATTTGAAAAATTCAAAATTATACTATAATTATTATTATTTTTTGACGAAAATTTGATAGATCTTCTTGATCATTGCCACAAGTTTGCTTGCTAAGTTTCAGCTCGATTGGATCACGGGAAAAGGGTCAAAAATCGATCCAAAGTTTTTGTTGACGGCAAGCAAGCAGACGCCACGAGTTAATATAAAGGGAGTAAAAAGCCACCAAATCCATGATTTTGTATTAATTGCTCCTGTGGTGGGCCATTATCGCATGCAGAATTATCTCAATTCCCTAACAAACACAAAAGTTCCGACATTGCGGCTCTCGGGACTGATGCACTGGACCAGATGTAAGCCGGAAGTCAGGTCCAGCAGGACGCGCGAGTACAGATGAGGCCGTAAGTATTGTTCTATTTTTTTTTATTCATTTGAATATTACTCCTAAGAATCTACATTGGTCCCAAGTGATAACACAAGGTAATTATTAATCGAATATGTTACGTAATAGTGGTATTGAATAACTTACCTCGATGTTAGAAATAATAAATGAAAATAAGAAAGAATGAGTAACATCGCAATAAGATGAAATAGAACAAAAATCGTATTCAGTGAAAGAAATTATAATAACTAAGTACAAAATTGTTAACAATCACATAAAGAATCAAAAGTCAAGAGGAAAAACACCATGACATGGTAAGTTATACCCACATGATTTCAAAAATATCGAAGCACAATGAGGAAATCAAAAATAAGACAAGTCAAAATCTTCATGTTCTCGATCTTTCATTATGGTGCTGAAGTATAGACAGCGAAAAAACGGGAGTGCAAGTGGATACTTTTTTATCTTAATTATTTAGTTCCACACATAATTTTGTGTGGGCTAATATATGATTTCACTTAGATATATTGCATTCCATCTAATCATTTAAAAGTTTATATAATATAATTTTGCACTCCAGTTTAAACCTCTTTATATTCTCCATGTTTTGAATTTCCTTTGGCAGTCTATCGAAGATTTTTATACCTTTATACATCATACAATTTTGTGAGGTGTTTTTCTTTTTCTTTGGTAGTCTTATGTTGTCGCTTCCTCTTATATTGTAGGAATGAAAATTCTTGTTCATCTTCATTCTGTCATCAAAGTATTTGGATACTAATCCATGTTTAATTTTAAATATTTGCACCATTACATTATATATTATTCTTTGATTTACGGTTTGTAGTCCTAGGGCATTCAACATTTTTGTTATTACATTTATTTATGTTCTCCTATTACACTTCAGTATTATGCGCATCGCTCTGTTTTGTACTATTTGTAGTTATTTTAGCATTCCTTCGTTGCTTATAAATAATATACTGGAACGATAATCTATGTGCGAGAGAATCTTGTATTGTATATTAATAAACTTGTATTTTTATTTATATATCTTCTTATTCTTCCAAGTAAAGACATTTTTTCAACAAGATCAAGAAATTAAACATCAAGCAGAGTCTATCTTCAACTAAACTGTTCCGAATGACTGTCCCGCCGAGGCCAGATGAAAGACTGTACCGAATATGACTGCGGATCCTGTAGCCAGACTTCAGGACCCCTCATTAAGTCGAAAATCGAAGGAAGAGTGGATAGAATTAGATCTCGTACAAATAACCAATCGATGGATCGATCAGATAAAATTATATTTCATTCAAATTTTATGACTATGTATTATGAATTTTAACTATTTGGACTGAATAAAATTTCATAAATTGGACACTCTGGAAAACAGGAGAATATTGTCAGATCAATCCTTTCTTTTCCAAATAATTCAAAACCTTATTGATTCTCCTGAAATCACCAGCTTGCTATCTTTCCACGTCCCATTCCGCCCTACCAGATAGAAGTACCATTTTTCCCTTCCAATTTATCAAACAAACAATAGAAAATCCTCTCCCATTCCACGCATATGCTCAGATTATAATTACCTCATAAATTTAATAGATATTTTTAACACTAAATATGAAGAGATACTAGAAACTCGTCCCCCTCCCTGATCATGTATATTATATACATCACGAGCTCCTTTGTATCTACGTTAAAGTTAAATTTGTAACAATCGGTTAAATGATGTTTATCTGTCATTGTCAGATTGACTTATCTATGGTTATGTCCTATTTATATTATCCTTTAATTGTGGGAGACATTTAATTATTTTTTTTGTATTTCACCTTACCAAGCGATTGTGTCTCCCTGTTGGATGAACTAATAAAATAAAATAAAAAAAATATTTTTATCGATAATTTGCTTTTTTTAAAATGAAACTTCGTAATCTCATTTATGATTATTGAAATAAATTAATACTTTGATTGAATTCCTTTCTTCTTCCCACCTTTGCCTTTTTCTTCCCACCTTTCCCTTTTTATGCATTATCATAATTAAACTTTCATCGCATATTCTTTATCATTTTTTTTCTTAGTTTTTTTTAACCAGCTTCGAGGAAACTTCACTGGTCATACCATGGTCATAAATGAATATTTTTTCAATATAATATAATTTTTTATTACATTGTACTGTATATTTCCAAAATAAAATAAAATAAAAATCTACCATGCAGTAAGTGATGAGTGTGCGATGAGTGTTTGTGGAATGTGTCGCGTTATGTTCGCAAGTGTCGTACTGTTAATTCTAATTTAAAAATTTAAGAGAGACACAAGTAAAAAAGGAAACTGACTCACTACCTAGTACACTCAATCTTATTTTATTTTGAGTTTGTACGTAAAACTTAGCTTATGAGATTTAATGCTGCTAGTCGGTCGAACGGTCAAAGACGGATTGCCGGTAAAAGATAGCGAAAGTGGCACGGAGGCTTGCCGCTCTTTTCTGGCCCGTGATTGTAAATGTTGATTCTCTCACATTAAGTTCCACCTAGACTGTAGACCCTAATTCATGTTACAATAAGAGTAATACGAGGAATAGGAATGAGTGGGTTTACATAATTTTTTTTTTTTAATTTAACATTTCTATCATAATATTTATTCAAACACTTATTTTTGATAAGCATTTTTGATGTGTAAATTATAAATAAAAAACATTAAAAGTAATTTTGCTCAGATACTGTACATGACACATTTCCGCACGTGTTTTTTCTTTGTCATTTCTGACGGAAGCCCATAAAGCCCTCTTCCTCCCACCCGAGGGACAAAACCTATACAGAAATATTTATGTCAATAGCCTTCGGGAAAAATGCGGACCTGTGTCAACCAATGCCACCCCCTGATTTTTAAACCTACCTTTAAAAATCATTTTATTTTTTCCTTTGAGGTTTGAGGCAGGATATGGAGGCTATGCAATTTAGATATTTTGATAAATTCCTTTTTTTATATACGTTCGGGAACGCTTTGAAATATTTGGAATTTTCCCTAAAGGGAAACTGAAAATATCTAAAAAAAATACATATATTTATATGCCATTGTGGCGTATGCCGTAGAGATAGGCAGCGATAGTAAAATGCAAAATCATTGTATCATTAGGTATATCTTTTCGTTTTATTGGGAATATAAAATAAAGCTTCATTTTGAAAGCAATCTAATAGCAATACATACTCAAAAACTTTCATCTTTCCATTACTTGGATAATATATTTTCTTCTCTTCTTCCTCAACTTGGAAAATATCTCTTTCTTAATGTTTGCTACTTTTTCCAAGTACGAAATTTCGTAAATAAGCGAGTGTATATTTTAAGAATCAAAATAACATTAACTGAACCTTAAATCATGTAAATATTAACAATAGTACGTACCTTTACTATAATACCACTAGGATTTTTTTATAGATAGTGAAATAGTTAAAGATAGTGAAATACTTTTGAATCATTTATATACTAGGATATTCTGCCATGTTAAACCTCTCTACCGATGTTTTAGGTTTCAATATTGAGCTGAACTTTGCAGGATCTATTTATCAGGCCTGATATATCTTCAGTAAAATTAATAAAATATAACATCAAAAAAATCAGAAAATAAAAATTTTTCCTGAACCATCCGATGTTATTTTAATTTACTCTGATTTAAAGACAGAAGCAGTCCCTGTCATTAGTAATTACACCTGATGATGAGAAGGACTGGCTTCCTCTCGAAGCTGTTGAAGTAATAAATATAACTCAACATGTGTGGATTACAAAGTTTAATTTAGTGTAAATTGAAATAATCGTATTGCACCACCAGGTATTTGACATATCACACCATAACAACAATTAATATATAATATTACACAAATAAACCACTTTTTATTATATTTAATTTAAACCTGACTTGATTACCTTGCCTTGGTAATGCTTAATTGATGTACATATATTTACATTTCAATATTACAACATAAATGCTACACTAAATAAATAGACAAATATCTTTCAGAAGGTGTCCTTTTTGTGGATTCCTAGGTCGGGTTCGAATTTCTTGAACGCACCACTTCAATTGAAATCGTAAAGTGGAATTATGTTGGAATTTTTTCAAGTTGGAAGATTCTTACGTTTCTCGTAATACAACTATCTAAAGACGTCATTTTGATAATTACCAATATTTAAAAATGGTAGATAATATGAGGGGTGTAAAAGCAAAGGCAGCAAAGTACCACTGACGTGTTTCTGAGATAATTACAAAAAACCTGTTACTGCTCAAGGAAACATCTCTGAAATCTATGAAACCTACACCTTCAACGAAATAAGTTTTTAAAAATAATTTCTATTTCAGTTTTCCCCATGTGAAAAATAAATATTTAATTTTAAATATGCTTATTTCTGTGTTTTCTATTTACATAATTTAAAATTGTTGTCTTTACTATGACGCTTCTCTCTAAAATCAACTTCGACTCTACTTTAGTAAGAAGCGGCCATTGTCACGTGACACATCTTCGGAGGTTGATTAGTTGAAGTGGATAATGTTTCCTTTGCTTTTTACTATTATTATTTTTAATTTTTATTTTTAGCTTTAAATAGCACAATAGTTCCCTATCCTCTCTCTTCAAGCAAGCAGGGTTTGTCTCTTTTTGGAGAGGTACAGTGATAAAATTTATGTTTTTATTTATAGTTTTATAGACTAGAAAAAAAATGTCATCAATTGTATGTTTTATTGAATAAATACATAAAAATAGTAATTAGAAATATGGTTTTCGAGAAGAAAGAACTATATTTCATTTCTCAAAAAAATATCGTAATCAAAATTAGTAATCCTCGGTGACTGCTTTCAACATACTTTTTATTGGATATTCCTGCCTTTGCTTTTACACATTTCATATGTGCGGTATAAAAGCAAAGACAGTTATATCCAAAAATTAAAAAAATGTTCTGACTGCGGTCATCAAGGATTACTTATTTAAAATGTACTGAATGGATCGGCGAGAATTACGAAACAGTACTCTAGAATAGTTTAAAGCTATACGGAGACTTCCAAGGCAAACCAGCTTGGACAGCTGGCTTGCTTGCTGGAGTATAAGTGCGAAAAACCAACACACAGAAAAGACAATGCAAAAAGTTACCTTTGGGTCCTCCGATTTTACAGAAACTCGGTGTGCTTTTATAATGGACTGTAAGCGGCTTTTATAATGATTGCCTTCTCCACCCTGAGGATAGTTAATGATAGAGTAATGAATGAATGATAGTGGCGAGTAAACCGATCGAAAAATAAAAGTAAAACGCATACTTGTGGCGAACTTGCAACAACTTTAATACATTCACAAAAAAATTATAATTTAGATTTATTTCAAAATAACCCTACTAATGTACGACGCTTGCTATCCGATCCATTTTTCAAATAAAACATTTGTTATTATTTTCCACTAAATTAATTACATATAATTTCATCAACATACTATATCTATATATATGTAAATATGAAAATATGAAAACCTGTAATTGGCTTTCTTTATGTTCCACATTCCTTGTTTTTTTTTTATATTGTAAGCTGTTGGTTTTCCAAATAAACGTGATTTATCTTCCGTTACTTGCATGACAAAATTTAGATAATTATTTGAGGTTATCAGATGGAAGTTATCACTATCAGACACGTCAGATGTGAAAATTATGCCATAAATACAATAAAAAATATCACAACAAAATATCATTCTTGAAGCAAAAATGAAAATGTAGACACATATTTATTCTAGTTCAAAGCACGACCAACTTGTACAAAATATCGATTTAGATTTCTAGCAGGATGACGTGCACGTCAATTGATTCAGACAAACTGGTGAATAATATTATTCTATCATACCATAGCAGCTGGAATTGTCCCCTAACGTGGATATTGATATAATCCTGTTAATTCAGTTGTGGAATTGCATCCTACGCATGCTTTCTTTCGCCGGCTTTTCATGCACAAGTTTCTGCGGCATATTTATGGTGGTGGTGGATCCATCCACGTCGATATTCTCATAATTATACGCCCTCCGCGGGTAGTATATACAGACAAGGTTATGTTATATTCACCTACCGGATAGCATATCGCAACAGTCTTCCCGGACTTTTCTATCATTACATCTTGAATGATTTAAACAAAATGTCGGCCGAGATGCTCCTGTCAAAATTTATAAACTAGGAGACGCACGACGCATGCGCCATCGAGGTAACGACTAGACATCCGTCACGACACGGCAGTATCTATCCTGGATAAATTCTACAACCAATATTTCCAGCATCTACCACGGATTAATACTACTAGCATGGAGTATGTTAAGTTTAACATCTGCAATGAATTAGTAATACTGCTTGGAGTAAAATCCGTTCTATTTGCAACATGACACCGTTATGAATATTATAAGTAAGTACATTACAAGTAAAAACGTATTTTTGTGATGAAGCGCGACATATTTACTAGGACATTATTTTTAAGTGCATATAGTTTGACTCTTGAGAAGGTCAAGACCCACTTGGGGGTGTAGAACCCAGAGTCATGATGATAGTTTGACCATTTTTATTATTAAATATATAGATACTGGCGCGACCACTGAATTCTAGATTTTATGCATCTAACTAATTAACTTACCATCACGCCGTTTCCCCTTGAGGGTAGGCAGAGAGGATAGAGCGCCACACTCTTCTGTCCTGACATACAACTTTCGCTTCATCTACATTCATGCATTTTCGCATGCAAGCTCGACGGTTGTTCAGGCTTCTAAGAAGACCATCTTCAAGTTTGGTTAATCTGGTCATGCCACGTCTTCCGTAGTCGCCCTCTCTTTCTGGCGCCGTCAACACTTGCATTATATATCTTTCTTCCCCTATATACCATTCTTTCCACATTCATTCGCTCAACATGCCCAAACCACCTGAGCGACCCTATTTTTATTCTATGTATTATGCTACGATCAGCTTTACATTCATTCCAAATATCTTCATTCTTTACTCTATCATACATGGATTTGCCACACATACGTCTAAGGGATAACATCTCCACTGCATTCAATCTACTTTCATTCCTCTTCTGCCAGCTCCAGGCTTCACTTCCATACATTAGTGTCGTTACCAGAACTCCATTATGTACCGCTAGTTTTGCCTCGGTAGACAAATTTCTATTAGAAATAATTGCATTCAGAGCACCGTTTACCCTATTCCCGGCAGTCACTCTCCTATCTATATCTTTCTCAACATTCCCTCTTCTATCGAACATACTTTACAAGTACACAAACTCATCTACTTGTTCCAAACATTCATTGCCTAAAGTATTTCCCACGTTGTCTTACTTTCCTCCTTCTTTTCACATCTATCCCTTCCAAAATCATGTTTCTTGTAAGTGTATATGTTTCCTATGAAATCTCGAATTTAGTACCTACATTAAAAATTAGAAATCCTCGATGAATGCATTTGAATTTTTTTAGATATTACCGTCTTTGTTTTTATATCCCCCACATATGGTAGGTTATGAAAATTCCCGTGGTTCCGCTACTTTTTTACGCTGGCAATACAGACAACAAAGTCTACCACACCACCGGTAGAACACAAAGCGTTTTTTTTTTTTTTTACTTTTTTACTTTCCGCTACTTTTTTACGCTGGCAATACACGTCAACGTCCACCACACCACCGGTAGAACACAAAGCGTTTTTTTTTTTTTTAAATTAAATGTCAAGTTGATATTTGTATAATCTAGAACGTAGGTACCTCGTGAGTAGACACCATGTTTTAATATCCGACTCATTGTTCATCCCCACCGGCCGCTGTCCGCCTGGCAGGTCTGCCGTCGCCTAACAGAGTGAGGTGTGCTTCTCACCCCGCTCGGGATTCGAACCCAACAACTTAAGCTCTCGGTGCATTCGATGCTGCACCTGCGCTCGAGTGCTCATTTTTTATACGTCCTATACCGTGCACTAGCATATAGTCGGAGAGATTCGCCAGAGAATGATGGATTATTAAAGAAAACACATTCTTATTGTGAAGTTGCAATTTCAGAACAAAGTTCTGTGAATTATTAAACAATTTTTTATTAATTAATTAAAAAAGACATACAGAAAAAATCAAATTAAACAAAAAATATTTAAATGCCACCGGGACTCGAACACGGACTTCACATTTTATTGATTAATAAAAAAATGTTAAGATAATAATTCACATAAATTTCTTCTGAAATTACAAGTTCACAATAAGAAGGTGTTTCCTTTAATATTAATATGTTATATCAAATGTTTCCAAAAATTAAAATAAAATTAATTAATTTCTGGCGTCCTCTAGCGGTAGATACGCGAAGGTATTCGTGACTATTGCAATATAAAAAGTGGATTGCTTTAAAAATGGAATAAAAATGTTAATCAATTAAAAAGATACTACATATAAGGTTGAAAAATTTTCGTTTACTTACCAGAGTGCCATGGCGAAATTGGATAACGCGCCATTCCCGGATAGAATGTGAGGTCCGTGGTTCGATTCCCGGTGGTATTTAAATATTTTTTCGTTAATTTGATTTTTTATTTATGTCTTTTCTAATTGATTAATAAAAAAATATTTAATGATGGATTAATTTTAAACGAGGCAAAATGTAGGTACCTTTCTCTAGAACGGAATGAGTGATAAAGACGGTAGATATGAAAAACAAATTTTTAATATTTTTTGCATATTTTAGTGAAAAATGTACTCAAAGAGTATTTATAAATCTAAGTTACAATTATATACAGTGAAGGGATTAATCACTCCACCCTTCGATATATCCCGCTAGGTGATCCATCTTTTCCGTCCGAAACGGGACACTGCACTCGAGTTTTATTTAATTTTTTTTCAACCACCCACCACCCTCGCCGCCGCCTCTACACACACGTCCTACTTTGGCGCACAGACTTTTTTGTTCCAATCCAATTTGTTACCATGTTAATAGCAGCTCCTCTTTTTTCCGTTAAGAAATTAAGCAGAAAAGAGTAGGTATCCCCCTTTTGCATTTAATTCCCGAAATACGCCGGGATAATTCACTTAGGGACATGTTTTAACATTTAGAAACTGATGTTGAATGTTGTTTGTGTTTCTTTTCAAGACATTAAATATCGCAATTTATTTTTTGCGAACCGTTTGACATCCCTTAAAAATAAATCATTATTTACTAGCAGAAAGCAGTTGGCTACCGCCGATTGTTGTTGCTAGGTCCTGCGAAAATGCTAGATCCCATGAAAAATCTAGCGTAAATGGAATGAAACACGTATGAAGAAGCACATTTGAAAATGGAACATTTCTAGCTTGTTGATAATTGGCTGTGCGTCGCATATACGATAGCGCTAATCTTAATGCTCGATAGGAATTTCATTTGCTTTTTTTAAGTACATTACAAATTTACATTTAACATATTTATATTCTTACCTGCTTTTAGATAACTAGATTAACATTGCTTTGTTATTGATAAAAAATTTAGTTGCGTAGTATTCTGAAGATGTGTATTTTTAAAATTAACCTATGCAAGCAGTATTTTCTAGAGACCAAGTATCTACTCCTAATAGAATTAAAAAGGAGGACTTAGGAGAATTAGTAAATCGTGTTGAAACTAGAATATATACTACTTAATACTTAATAATACTTACTAGAAAAACTTTTTATGTGTTCATTTTTTGCATCGTAATAACACATATATTTTTTGCGCACATTCCTTTGAAAGCAGTCTAGCTATAATATCATTATTAGGAACATAGATTATTTATATTTTCCATGTACTTTAATAGACTTTAGGATAATGTTCTTAATTAATTAATTTTATACTTAATTTATGCAAATTATAACAGCACAAAGTTCACTCAGATGGTACACAGCAAAATATGTTTAGTTTTGTTTTTGTAGTACTTGAACTGGCCTGCAGAGGCTAATTGAGTATTGATTATTTGCTACTTGCATTAAGTTACAGTGAGGATGAGTTTGTTAGTATATCTATAAGTATATCTATAAAAACATGTTAAGATTGTTTTTGTACATGATGAGTTAATGTTATTTCTATTCTTATGTACTTCAAAATTTTAACAATTCTGCTTGCGTTGGATTTATGCGACTTATATTCTTCTGGAGGCCACAAATAAAATAAAATAAAGATAGGTACTACGTAAAACTATGTCCATAACATACAAAAAAAAATTGTGCATGCAGCTTGCTGACGCATTTCTGTTCCTTTACAATTTTTACTACCTACCTAATAGTGATGGGTCCGCTCTGTACTAACTACTACAATGTAGTACTACATTACATTGAAGTGTACACTTCACACCTTTTGAAGTTTAGTGCACACTACAAACTACACACACTTTAATGTTATTTTAAAGTACATACTTCACATAGTTCATTTCATAAAGTGCACACTACAAAGTACATACACTTTAAAGTTATTTAAAGTACGTACTTCAAATAGTAGGTACACTTTATTTTAAACTGCACACTACAAACTAAACATTTCAAATCGCATACTTCAAATTTTAAATTGAAGTGTGGTATTTTTACATGTGAAATTCTTGAGTAGTCGATGTAGATAAATGAAGTAATTTAACAACCCCATGGTTTTGAAAATTTTGGGATTGATCAAAGAAATCTCCAAATTAAAATATCAGTTTTTTGTACAATATTATAAACTTCGTTTTATAAAGCTCTCTTGTTAAATATTTATTCTCCGCGTCTACTCTCCTTATTATAACTTTTGAGCTCTATTGACTCCCAGCTTATAATAAAATAAAAATCAGACGAAAAATAAACACAACAAAAAAATAAAGTCTTCCAAATAAATAGAGCATTGCTTAGCTCTCGTATTTCTTGAGTTGTTTTATATGTGAAATACGCGAAGTACGATTATTTATCTCAGATGTGTCTAGAGTAAATAAACTAAGATAAACATCTGAAATATAAAGAACACGAAAAATTTTCAAAATGTAATAACTCTATTTACATTTTTTTATATTCTGTTGTATACAATTATAATTAACCTATGAAGGTATTCTATATCTGCGAATCTTAGTATTCTTAAAAAAATTTACAATCATTTGTTTGCCTACGACAAATATTTCAATTTATAAGAAAATTGTCAAAAATTTGATTTATCTTAAAAAGAGGGAAGTCTCTCATCCATTGTTGATAGCCCTTAAGTCCGCGGGATTTCGAGAAAAGTGTAAAAATACAGTTCAGAAGGTGAGAGTCTATCAAGAAGATGATGATTATGAGTCGCGATGGATTGACGAGAATCCTACTTATACTATTGCCTTATTAATGGATGAAGGCCTCTCCAAGTTTTTTTCTAATTGTCCCCCTTTTAGTAGTATGTGGACCTCTTTTCATTTGAGAAAGACAATCCAATTAGTATGTGTAAGCCGTGCGTACGAGGCACATTGATTCTTCGTGTTAGTGTTATACCCGTAAACACCAACACAACGAAATAGTGTGCGTTATACGCACGGCTTACACATACTAATTTGATTGTCATCCTTAAATGGAAAAAGGTCTACCCATTTTTATACGTTGTCACGTATTTTCGAAAAATTTGATGATTTTAACGGTCCAGTGGATTTTGGAGCGGCCGTTGACCTCTTTATTCCTCTTGGGTATCCGTCCTCCGAGTGATTTTGGCCTGCACATTTCCATTTCATTTTTTGAAATCTAATACTACGTCAATATTTAAATGTTAGTTTATTTTGATTTAATATAATATATACGAATAAAATTTGTTTTCACCACCAATCTGTTGAAAATATGTTTACGTTTCGGGACCAAAGACCTAACTTAAAAATTGATTTGTAATGATTGTAATTATTTTTATATAGGAGAAACGTGTAGAAATGTTGATGTTAGAGTTAAGGAATACTTAAGGTATAAGAAGCAATAATTATTTAGAAATGATACTAAAAAGGGTTTAAAAATTTTACATACAAATTATACAGGATTTCAGTTGGATAAATTATAAATTTTGTAAATTGAATATTATGAATAACCAGATACTTAAATTAGTACTAAAAGACATGGCAGAAGTACCCAGGCTTGAGAGAATCCCATATATCATATTGAATGTATTGTGAGATCACCGGGAATCGAGCTCGAAACCCATGGTGTGAGAAGTCAACGACGCGCCACTTTGCTTCTTTGAATGTGTGGATAGCCCGCTGCTAGAGGGCATTCTACCGACAATAATACAGTCTTTCTGTGACCGTCAGACTTACTTGATACTATCAAACCTGAAATATTCTGCAGATGTACACCATAGTAGGTAAGAAGGTTCGAATTTTATGACATTTGAGTTTGGGGGATTTTGGCAGATAAAAGGAACAAAAAATTGTAAATAAAACTTTAAAATATATGGTAGCAGGTAATATTGTTAAATAGTGGCCCGAATCAAACACAACAATTTTATTGTCTGTCCGTCCATCTGTCTGTGTAAAAGTGTTTTTTTTAAATTCCATACTGACTGTAAAAATCCCAAGTGAATACTTAAAAATGATTATCGCCGAACCATTCAGTTTGACTTTTGCTACCTAAAAAAATTATATTGAGATAACTAAATATGGAGATCTCTTATCAATTAGAACCCGCATGAGACTGCATTCAAAAAATTTGTTTAAAAAAATATTTGAAAAATATGACTATTCACTTGAATTTTATTTTCGACTTGGGGAGACTAGAAAAAGAGAAAAAAAAACTACAATGTAGGTCTCTTTGGGCAATGCTATCTCATAGTATTTTGAAAAATTTACGACTCAAAGTTCCATACAGCCAGCAGGAAGGACAAGTGAGTTGTTTGATTTTTGAACAGTTCACCTTTTCATTTGCATATTTTTGGTACAAGATAAAGCAAGTCATTGATAAAGTAAAACAGACGCGTGTTTGGATTTTCATCACCTATAAAGTACTTACTGACATTTACGTTCAATCCTTCGTGTAACGTCCGTAATTTTGTTCGAATTCAAGGCTAAAAATCGAAATTAAACGGCCGGAGACGGATCTTGAACCCCGGGCAAACAGACCCGAACTGACCTTTCAACGCATGTTCCTACGGCCGCCACTCGGTGGATCGCCGAAAAGATGCTACAAATATATACTAGGGCTTAGCAAAGACGCGAATCAATGTTCGATTAATTTTGATGGGTTGCAGCTAGTAAAATATATAAAATTCAGACCTGTCACTATAACGCAAATGACATGATTATTTTTATAGTTTCAATGTGTCTGGAGGAAAAAATAAACGTCTGCCAATCAAAAATATGAGTGTATAGTACCTACTGTCCCCTTTGATGTCTTAAAAAATCAGGTCGGTTATTTTTATGTTTTACATACTCACCTTTTTTATACCTGTATTACCTGTTATCTGACGTAATCCCCCGAACTTATATGTTCTTATCTATTTAAGAATCTACAGAAAATATTCCATGTTTTATTCCATAAGTCTGGGTGTCGCTGGTTTTTAGTCTATAAAGAGTATTGCTGGAGTACATAAAGAGCATTATTGTTAGGTTCGCCATTCGATATTTGAGGGCGACAGATTAATTTGAAATCATTAAACGTCATATTCCGTAGCTAGCCACCGGTATATTAACAATCTACCCACATTAAACAGTTCGAGGAACTGTGTATTTAGGTAATTTTAGCGATAACTTCAATCATCTGCGGAGCAATACGACGGAAGGCGAGTTACTAACAAGTTATTTAATATAGATCAATTTCTAAATCAGTTGCGACAACTTGTGTTCAGCGTCGGTGCAGTCTCGTATAAACTTAGTATTTTGTGCAGTGTTACGGCGGTTATATACTGAACTACGAATTGCATACTAATAGGCTATATGGTAATGATGGAAATGTGTTGGAATAATTGGAGTTTCCGATCCCCGTCAAAAGGTAACGATATCAATATTTGAATTTAGAAATGAAGCAATTATTATTTACCGTCTACTATCCATAGTATCGGCTAAATCCAAGATAATGGTCCCATTGCATATACAACGAAAATGAATATTTCACTATTTATTTATTTATTTATTTTATTTATTTATTTAATGTTTATGGAAGACCAACAGCATAAAAAAAGCATAGAAAACATTGATACAATATAGATGGCCAATTACAGGTCTCCACATTTAGAAATATGTCAGTAATGATAAATATTTATGATATACTAAGGCATATTAATTATATAGAAAGAAAGAATAAAAAATTTAAACAAACAGAAATATGTCATATAGAAATATGTCAGTAATGATAAATATTTATGATATACTAAGGCATATTAATTATATAGAAAGAAAGAATAAAAAATTTAAACTATTGAATGTACTAATAACGACATGAAAGATAATTTACGTTTAAATAATAAGTATTAAATAAGATATTACACTTTAAAGTTTCGAAAAATGCACTGCATATTTTGACATTTCATAGGCAATATATGAGGTTATGTTAGGTTATTATGTTTGGTTGGGTTAGGTTATTAGGTTTTGTTAGGTTAGGTTAATTTAGATTACGATTATTTTAGTTAGATTAAATTAACAGGAATATATAGTGAAATACTAATTTTCATTGTATGAACAACCTGACCATATTCTTGGATTATTCCCATAGTATCTTGAGTAAAAATATATATGATGATCATTTTTTATGAACTTATGAATTTATGTTTTTCATCACGATAACCATGTTAAAAAATAAATACATTTTTATGTACTCTGTCTTAATTTGGGTATTATTTTTGCATTTACTGGTACTGATATCAAACCTAGATATCAGGCAAAAAAAAAATCGAAATCAAAATAATTACACTCATATGCCAACAGACTGTGCTGGCTTGCTATTCCCATAATGAACCATAACTATAAAAACATTGGAGAAAATTTGTATTCATAAATAATGAAACTTCTAATTCAATAGTTTAAAAAATCCCAAATGTCATTCAACCAGCTTTCCATACTAATAATAAATTTAAAAAATACATATCAAGTAATATGGATAAGGATAATTTAAAAAAATCGATGTTTATAAATTGATTTGTAATTTTGATATAGGAAAAACGTGTAGAAATTTTAAAGTTTCAGTTAAGGAACACATAAAGTGATTAAATATAAATAATTATTCCGAATTTTCTAATCATCTTTTGGCTATGGATCATTGTTTTGATATTTATAAGGGTCTACAAATTGTACACAGAAATTATACAGAATCACAGTTTGATAAATTAGAAATTTTGGAAATAAGAAAATGTGTAAAGAGTAAATAACCAGGTCTTTATGACAAATAGTCTTAATTTATCTTTAATTTATTTTCATGTTAAGTAGGTCATTTATTAGTATTCATTTTCCATGTAAAATTTTTTTATAATATTTGATTGTCTTTACTTTAATTTTTGAATTTAATTTTGTTAGTATACAATTGTATCCCGATAAGGGGCCATGGGCTCTGAAACATTTTGATATTTTTCAGTATAACAGTGGTGAAAACAAAGTTTATTTTTATTAATTATATTAATTACATAATTTATGTGTTAAATAAAGCGGATATTTCATACGAATAGTAATTTCAATGAAAAGAAAATCTCGACGTTTCGACCAGCGTCATCAGGAGAGTGTCCTATCACCGCGGGGGTGGAGGCCAAACGTGAGGGAATGACGCTGACTAAGACTTCAACAAAACGTCGAGATTTGCTTCTCTGTGAAATATTCGGTTCCTAAAAAATATCCTTAACACATAAATTTGTCCAACGACCGTAATAATAACCTTAACTTTTTGATGAACCATAAATCCAAAATTTTGTATGCCAATTTTTGTTTGAATTATCAATGCATATTTTTTTATTTATATTTTGATATACATTCGATTGATATATAAATCTTATATTCGCCAGACAAATATTTAATTATATTTAAGAAAATAAATTTTGTATAAACCATGTTAATTATTTTTTACATTCATTGGTTTCAATACCACTGTATCTTTGAAAAGACGGACGCACAATAATCATATTGTGTATAACATTTAATTACTGTACGTTTAATTAACAATTATTTTCATCTACAATGTTAACGCCATAAAAAATATATATATATTTTATTTGAATACTATAAAATATATTTTTTAAATTGTTTCACTTATGTTGTACTTAAGAAACTCATTAAATAAAGACATGAAGATATTTATAAACTGCCCATTAATTTCACGTGGAAGATTAGGGTTCGTTTTTCTTTGATAGTAATTGAATATTACGAGATTATAAATTGAATCTGAATAATATGATATTAATCATATGATAATAATAGGATAGTGACAATAAATGAATATCAAAGACCATGATAATAATCTTTTAGTTCGTGATAGTGACAATAACCGTTTAATTATTTTTTTTAATAAATGCTTACGTAAATGTCATGTTTCAATATTTAAGCAATTCACTGTCCACTTATTACACATTTTTCTAAATAAATTTTTAAAAATATAAAAAATTGTTACAGTTATGGCAATAACTAACTTTCATTCGGTAAGTCCTTAAATTTTATTTTGATGTGTCCAACCGTATGGCTATACTGGTGTTTGTGTGTGTGATACATCTGTGTATTTATATCATCGGTGTTTATGACCTTAAAACAAAAGCAGGTGGCAAGACAACATATTTCACGAGCCTAAAAAGCGACAAGGGGCTCTGATAAGAATAAACAACTTCTTATACAAAAAGCTTTTACCCCAGATATAAGCTCATATCACCAATATCGGATTTACTTGTTACCCTTAATGTATTTTGTCTCCTTGGGGCACTGTTTTTGTGGCATTCTGAAAGAATGTGACCTTGTAAATTTCGTTGGGGGTGTGGATCTTTTGAAAAAAGAAAGCCACACTTCAACGTCCGGGTTTTCTTTATGCGATATCAAAGCCTCGGAAGACGTATGGTTATTGTGTATATACATACATTATATTATATATATACTCCGCAGCCATTTCAGCATGGAATTCTAATACTTCTCAACCAACTTCCTAATGTGAAAAAAGTAAAATGCTATAATAATAATAATAATACCGTAAATAATTTTTAATTTATTAATTTACTGAAGAAGTACTTGACTTGAACTAATGCTGTTGTTTTCTAATACCGAAAGTATATTAAAATACATGTTATATAACATACAAAAAAACTCGATACATTTCATTAAAATCGTTAGGGCGGCTTCATGTGAATTAGTGATATACAAAATCATTATTTTAGCAGTGATTGTTTGACCGTTTTTTGCGATTTGTATCTGATTGTGTCGTAGATTGGTGACTTATATTTAAGTGAGCCAGGCAATTAGTTACCAATCATATAAATGATCGAATACCAATCACACAATCACACACATAACATCGGTTTAGTTTATCCCAATACTTATGTATATGAGTGTGTCCAAAGCAAAGAATTATATTAACGCACATAGGTATATTTATCTAAAATTCACAGGCTCAAAAAGAAATTGAATCTCGTCGGTATATTATTCCAATGTTATATGCTTAAGTATATGTAGATATAATGTTTTCACCGTATTGAGACAGTGGTACGATTGAAAGATTCGGGTACGTCGTGCTGTGTTTAAATTTTTGTTATCTTAATTTGATTCTCTATTTAATTTTCTTATCAATGATGTGTTATGGTCCTAAACTTGCGCCTCCAGATGAGTCCAGATCTCTTCTCACATTGTCGCTTAATCTTTATCTGGGTCCGTTTGAGATTCCTCGATGAATAGGACGCATTCGTTCCGTATTCATGCGCTTTGAGTATCCTACCCGTATTATCCTTCACGATATTAGTACATCAACTAAATGGAAATTTTCATAAATATAAGATCTTCTATTTTTACTCTGAATTGAATGATTATTTCTCTTCGGCCTTTATATCTTTCATATATTTTTTTTTTAGATAAATATTAAGTTTCTTTTCAGAGGCTTTTCCCATGTCTCATCCAAATTACAATATTTTCTATGTCTTTCCGCCCATCTGTTTGTCTATTCCCATAACTCTGTGTAACATCTGTAACTTATTTATAGTAAAAAAAAAATTCTTTGCAATAATTTTTTTAAACTTTTTTCTTAATAAATGTAATTTTATTTACGTATTTTTTTTAATTTAATGTACTTTTTTTTCTTTTTTTTTCATTATTTTTAAATAAAAAAATTGAGGTAATTTTTTTTTCATTTTTTCCCTTATTTTCGTTTTTATTTTTTATTTTCTTTCATTGTAGATTTTTTTTTCTTTTTTTTTTACTTTTTTTCTTGAGAAACGTAATTTTTTAAAATTCCTTTTCTTTTGTGGCCGTAGTTTGACTTTTATGTAAATATAATTTATTCCATTATTCAAATACAGGGTGTATTATAAGGTAGTATTTTAAAGGTTAGGCACCACTTATTTCGGCGAAAATTAAGTATTATAATCATATCACTAATGGCATAAAATTATATTTTCAATACAGCCATTGCCATTACCGCGATTTTTATGTGTTTTATTTCATTTAAAATGTTTATAACTCTAAAAAACCACCTTTACTATAAATTAATATCTTCTTCTTTTTGTGCCTTGTCAGATCTCCCTTATGTTGGCGATCACTTCTGTGAAAATCTCTCTGCCCTGCACTGCACGGAACAGGTCAATTATTTCTTTTCCAATTTTTTTTTCTTTATTTATTCTTTTTCTTTTTTTTTCTATGTAGTATATTTTTCCGTTTTTTCGGATCCTTTTTCTGGAGTTGTGCAGCCACTAAATTTGCCTTCTACCAACTTCCCGCCTTCCTGCTATCTTGCCCTCAAGTGTTATTTATCCCCATATAGCACGTTAATATAAATAATCTTAATTGAAGAATACATTATTTTATAGTATCTAGAAAAAATATGAGAGAACTTATAGATCTATGCATATTACATTTTCAATTACATAAATGTATAAACAATCAAATAATTAAAAATATAATTGAAAGAAATGGAAAAGGGAAAAATTTATAACAATTATTTATATCTGCGTACTTCTAAGCACATTAGTCAATTCATTTTAATCTATAAAAAATTAAATTGTCTTGTCTGTTGAGGTAAGATAATATAGAGATGAGTATAATAGATGAGTTGCAGATTATCTTGGTTTTTATTAAACATCTTTGTATTTAATCAAATACACATTTATTTAGTTTTCAGTAATATATTGTAACGAAGCTAAAAAAAATTACTCACTTCTGTCAAAGTGAAAGTTGTTGTAATTGGCACAACACTATTGAAGGATCTAGAATATCTACAGCTTAAGAGAAACTTTCCGGAAACACCTGGAAGTCACGAGAACTTTCTAGTAAGCACTAGAAAAATACTAGAGAAATTTGAGCGGAGACTTCTCGAATGCGTTACCCAGTGAAATTAATGATTTAAAGAATAGCGTTAAGTTTAATAGTGTTAAGTGACTTATTACATTGAGTTTTTTAATCAGTAATTAATAAATCTGTAATTAAATTCCAGCGCTTTCATTGATTCCTCCCGCAGCCACCACACGTGACAATATTTTGTTTCCTTTTTTAATTTAAAAGACCTGAAACTCATTTTTCCCACACGTACATTTTTTATACGACCAAATGACATGCATTGTGAAGAAAATGCATCGCGCAAGTAATTAGGTCAACCATAATCGCCCTGGCCCTGTTCTCAACAGTGAGAGCCCTGTTGTGCCGCTACAGACATTTTGAATTATCAAACGCCTTTCTCTTGCAACGAGCTCAAGGTATATAAATTCATTTCTGCGAAAAAATTCTGAAAAGTCGATCGCTTCATAAAAATGCAATTTTTAATGATAATAAAATCTCTACTTAGAATTTTATTTTGTTGCTAGCTGTAACCCGTCAAAAATGACGGAACATCGGTTCGCGACTTTGCGAAGCCCTAGTATGCATGGTGTAACAGAGCTAGTCCACCATACTTTACAGGTGGATTCCTGCCTTGATTATAAGTCGAAAATTTTCAACCAACCATGACGTAATATATCAGTAGTTAAGGAGATAAGCGACTTATTTTTTTGCAAAAAGTTGGGCTATCATTAGAGTAACATATATCTAATATGAAAAATTCATTCTCTTTAATACGAATCAAATAAAATAATAAACACCTTCCAATTCCAATTGGAAAACATTCCCATTGGAATTTTTTCAGGGTTTTTATTATTTTATTTAACTGTTTATGAAATTTTCGTAATCAATATAAGTTACTGTAATGATATTTCAACGTTTTGTAAAAATTTTGGAAAAAAATTCAAACTTTAATCTATAGAGAGGCGGCGGTAGCAATATGCGTTAATCGGCCGGTTCGGGTTTGGGGGCCCGGGGTCAAGTCTCATTACTAAGTTTATTTTTAATTTTTGTTGTGTTCGTATAATATTATTATCTTTTATATATATTTTATACTATCTTAAGTATACCTTTAACTAAATATGCAATGTAGTTGTGCAAGAAAATGGTAAAGAAACATGCCGACAAGCTGTACACGGCTTGGCAAGATCTATAACAATAGAAAATATGTATAAATTTTATGTAAGAAAATATATTTTTTCATGTTCGACTCTAAAATAATACATTATTTATTAGATTGATAGTAAAAAGTAATCTATACCTACTTAGTGGAAAACAATTAATAAAATTAACATTACTTCAAAATAAAGCACCAAGGAAAAAAATTATGATGTTTAGACGAATAATTAAAATGAATGTACTTCTATTTATATATAAAATTATTAGTGGATACAACACTTAAGAATTTTTAATAAAAATAAAATTAAAACAACATGAACATGATCACTGTACAAGAAAAAAAGATGAAATAAGATAAGTTTTCTGAAAGAAAACAAGATCGCAAAATTCATTCGCGCACAGTGGAATAAAATTGTATGTTAAATCTTCGGAGGACATTAGGAACGAAGAAAATATAATAACTTTAAGAGGATGCTTACATTTTTATAACATTTACAGTAATGATAATATGTAATTCTGTTTACATTAGGAAATATAAATTCTAGTATTATGTACCAACTTAAAGACCCATGGCAAGAAGTTGTTAACTAACTAACATTCAAGTCATTTTGAGATAATTAGATATTTGCATTCCGCCTTTGAAAAATATGTTTTTTTATTAGTTTATGTCATTAAAATATCAAAAAAGTATTTACAAAGTAAAAAAATCGCATTTATGCACAAAAAATAAAAATATATTAATTTTCCCTTAAAAAAATGTAGTTAACAACCATTTTTTTGCCTCTGGAACTAATTTTTAATAGAATAACATCTTTTTAAAATTGGTGAAATACGAACTTCAAACAACCCTTCAAATGCTATCCATTTTTACCATCCATTATCAAAAATTACATGTCAATTACCTGGCATGTTAATTAATAATACAAAACATGGTGTGTACCATTTAAAATTATTAAAAAACAATACATATGACAGTACTGCCAGAGTAAAATTTATATTAACGATTAATATTCCAATCAAATTAGAAGGCATTTTATTTTTTATAATTTTTTTTTTTTTTTATAAATTTATAAATTTAAGGCAAATCAATTTCAGAATAATGGCAAGAACATGTTATTATTGAAGAAAAAAGAAAGAAAGAAAACTGGAAAGAGCGTACAATATTTAGTTTAGACGGCTTATTAATTCATTTTTGAAAAAAATGTTAGTTAACAACTCTTGCCATGGGGTCTTCAAATGTCTATACGTAAAAGAAACATGTACAAAATAACAAAACAAACACTTTTCAGTTCCCGATCATTGTAAAAAATAGTTTTCCGAAAATGTTGGCGCCATCATTTTTACATGGTAGCACGTGTTTATTTGGCAGAATGAAAAAACGCGGGCAAACATCAATCAGCGATTTCCATTCAAATCAAACTTCCGCTATACTCTCCAGTCTATGATGAACTCCCCCCCATTCACCCAAACCATTGGAACGTGGAGCTAACGAACTATTTGTATTTATTTATTATGTTTTAAAAGCACAAGTGCCATTAACATTGCTTTTACAGTCGGCGAGGCGAGGTAACAACGGAATTATATAACACAATAATTCAATACGATAAGGTGTTAGGTATATTATACTAGCTTTGTTACTCGGCTTCGCCCACGATTTGCACTTTTGTATATGTTAATTGTTTCATATTCCCTTATATTTCACTCTCAAATACGGAATTAACAGAATGTCGGGGTCTTATCATTTGATGTTAAATGTTAAATGAATATTACAATATAAAAATAGCACCGTAGTTGATGGAAATAATATTGTAAGCTGAAAATTGCGTTGCTTCAAAGACGTAATAAACTGAAGGTGTCCCTATAAAAAGGGTCTATATGCGAAAAAAAAATGTTACGGAAAGAGAAAATAAACACTTATTCAAATAAATAACCAGAATTTCAGTTTTATTTTGCTTGCCAATTATGGACATTAGTTTAACGTTTTCTTTGTTGATTTATCAGTTGGAAATAGATAAAAATAGACCCTTTTTCCACGTTAGACAACTTAAGGGGTCGAATTTAGGTAATATTGTAAAATAAAATAACGCTTATGGTGCATACTGTTATATACACAATTTTAAAATAATAAAATAACTTTATGACCTGATGTACTGTATAGAATTTAGAGCAGTGTTTCCCACGGTGGGGCGTACGCCCCACCGGTGGGGCATAACGCTTCAGAGATGGGACACGTCAGCAATTATCATTACAATTTTCATTAATATCATTCAATTTCAATCAATACTATCTAAAAACACAGATAGGATAGGATTCATACCGGGCCCAAGCGGTAAAAATTGTATCACAATTTGCGTTTTGTAATAATTTCAGTTACAATATATGAATGGAAGCGAAGCCTGGAGCTGGCAGAAGAAGAACGAAATTAGATTAAATGCTGTGGAGATGAAATCCCTCAGACGTATGTGTGGCAAATTAATTTATGATAGAGTTAAGAATGCAGATATTAGGAATAAATGTAAAGCTGATCTTAGCGTAATTAATAGAATTAAAAAAGGGTCGCTCAGATGGTTTGGGAACGTTGAGCGAATGAATGAGGAAAGAACGGTAAGAAAGACATATAATGCAAGTGTTGATGGCGCCAGAAAGAGGGGGCGACCGCGGAAGACGTGGCATGACCGGATTAACCAGATACTGGAAGATGGTCCCGTTAGAAGCCTCAACAACCGCCGAGCTTGCATGCGAAGATGTATGAATGTGGATGAGGCGAGAGTTGTATGTCAGGACAGAAGAGTGTGGCGCTCTATCCTCTCTGCCTACCCCCAGGGGGAAGCGGCGTGATGGTAAGTTAGTTAGTTATATATGTTTTGAAAATTTACCTACAGATTAATTAAAGAAGAGGCCGGTGGGGCATATGACTTTTGAAAAGATTACGGTGGGGCGTGGCATAAAGAAGGCTGGGAATTTAGACCATCTTTATAGGGACGCCTTTAGCTGTGTGTCACTTGAGACACCAGAGAGCGCTGATTCAAATAGTCTTTCCGCTTTATTATTACGATTATGTCAAAACGATATCCCATATTTATATAAAATATGATATTTATGCAAGAGTATGCAATTTATGTATTCAGTCAATTACCAGTGTGACTTTTCCAGTTACACGTAGAGAAAAATAAGTGTGGTTGGTGTTGTTAGAAGCAGGACTTAATGATCCCGAACCTGTCACATAATGATCCTGTTACAAACAAGACTTAATGGTCCTGTAATCCTGATCCTGTGTCAAAAAATATTCCAATAAATTTAAAACACCATGCACAAAATCCAAAATATTAATATATATTAGATATTCCTTACGTCATCATTTTTAAACTACTTTGGGGGGAAGAAGAAATTATTAACTATTACAAGCGAAACAAAAAAAAATTAGCAAAGATAGGAAAGATTGATAACAAAAACTTGAGAAAAACAGAATAAAAATTTCCAAATCGTTTATTTTGCATGATACAGCAATTATAATAGATTTCTCAACTATCATATTTCCATTTTTTTATATAAAATAGAGATGCGAACACGGAATACCTGTCATATTAATATTCTTACTATTTTCAAACTAAGCTAAACGCTTGTGTTATGAAAACAGGACTAACTTGCTAGTCTGGAGTGAGGTTTGAACCCGCGACCTTTGGATCACGAGGCGAGTGTCCTAATCACAAGACCAACAAGCTATTCCTATCTGATCTGAGTGAGTTTCAATGTTCAGTATTTCAGTAAAATTTGATTTGTGAGAAATATTCATATACTAGCTATTCATATACTAGAATAAAGTTGGAAATAAATTTGTGGGGAGTAAAAAAGGTTCCATTGTTTTAAAAAACTTCTAATAAAAACAATATTTCCTTTTAATCAAGGCTGGGATGGATGAGATACCCAGGGGAGAAATGTGGCCTATTTTTTCCGCCAAGTCCTCACAAATATGTACGCAAAATTTGGGTCTGATCGGTCAAACGGTACAGATTTGCATGGAAAATATATCAGGGTGACGAGGGGGGGTTAAGAGGTAGGGGGTAATGCGCCAATATTATCCGCATGGTCCTAAAGAACAAATATGAAAATTAAATATGGAAAAAAAAAACATATTTTATTGCGATATATTTTTTTTAGAACTTCATTTAATGAATAAATTAAAATAACGTATAAAAATTATCAATTTATTGTTAAATAATATGTTTGTATACATATTTTTTTAATTATAATTGATGTAATGTTAACGTATTCTGTCGGAAAGAGAATTAAATATATCTATATTTTTTTATTTATTTCAAAAAATCCTTATTTACAAAATAAGGTACTTAATACTAATTTAACAATAAAATATAAGATAAATTACATTTTTTTTTGTTGTTGTTAAATTTGTGGATTATGTCACTCTACTAGGCTACGCCTGTCCCAGAGTGGCGTTATAGAACACAATTATAATATTTTTTTGAATTCGTCAGTAATATTTATTTTCATAAGGTAGTAATTATGTATCTACAAAGTATCAAGTGCAATGTTAGTGAAAGTTGAGTGAGTCATAAGTCTTCTGTACATCTATTTCATTGAATTTATAGTTTGTTTCGATTAGAATGTCTTCGAATTTTCAGACTACAGATCAAATTTACTATTTCAAACCTGCAGGTACCTAATTGGCAAAATTGCAGTCAGAAACTTTCAGAATATTCATTTAGCGCGGAGTTTTACATAGAATTACAATTTTAAATGGGAGAAATTTGATCCCTTATTTAATCTGGTTTCAACAAAGGCCGCAGGCGCACGAATGGAGGGAATCAGGTCTGGCGTCCATCAAACATCAATGGTTTTGCATTTACGAAATGAAACAACGGAACAGTGAGTTCTCATTTTATTGATATTGGATACTTTTACTGTAAAGGCCTTCTCATGTTAAGCTAAAAGAACAAAAAAACTAACCCATAAAAACTAAGTTTTTATTATACTCCCTTTCTTTGTAAAATATAACAAAAATTAAAGACGAATTAAAACGTATAACATAACACTAAACTTACAGTAATTTAATATATTTCTAAAATGTCACATAAAAAGACACTTCATGCTTTGAAGATTAAATTCTAAAAACATTTGTCAGTCAATTTAGATTTTCGAAATTCGTAGTGAAGTACCTATTATGTATACCGACGGAGTAATTCAAATTTAGAAAATATTCGCCGCCGTTGTAGTAGTGTGTGCTAATAAACAAACTTTTCTAATGGTTGCAATTTGAAAAAAAAAAAAAAAATTCTAAAAATCCGAAATTATACTATAATTATTAATTTTTTTTAACGAAAATTTGATAGATCTTCTTGATCGTCGCCACGAGTCTACTTGCCAAATTTCAGCTCGATTGGATCACGGGAAAATGGTTAAAAATCGGTCCAAAGTTTTTTCGACGGCAAGCCGGCAAGCAAGCAAGCAGACGCTACGAGTTAAAAGAAAGGAAGTAAAAAGTGGTGATTTGAAAACAACAAGAAACGAAATGTGTCTCGCTATATACACAGCGAAATAAACTAAAATTTTGATAACGGCAACAAAAGTCAGAACTCACTTGTCTTTCCAATTTTTCTGTAGGGGTCTGAAATATGGACATTATAAGGTAATAGGAGCACAGGACGTATTGGAGACTTGGTGCTGGTGGCGTATGTTACGATTCTTACGGACAACTCATAGAACAACACCTCCATTTTACAAGAAATATTTTATTTATTTTATATAAGTTACAAATATAAATCTTACATATCAAATTGTCATTTTTTTACATTTTGCTAGTCATGTTTCTAATAAGGGAGCCTCAGTTCTTATTTTGTATATATGTGAATCATTTAATAATACGGATGGTAACAGAAGATAGTTAGATAACAAATAATTTTTAAGTATTTTGAAAAAAGCTTTAAATCTATATGATTTATGAATTGAAATTGGATTTTAAGAAAGTTTTATTTTTTTTGGCGTTATGATTTGGATTCCATTTCTCATAATTTTAAAGTTATTTTTATTTTCATATTTTTAATATGGAAACTTGCTTGAAAATGTCATCTACGTTTGATACCGGAAAAAATATTAAAATATTTTTTGTTGGAAAGGTGGATTTTTTTCAGTATTTCTTTAAAAATGATAATTTGTGATATTTTAACAGAGTTTAGATTTAAACTCAGTTAAAATATCACAAAAGATTATTATTTAAGAAGTTGAGCAGCTTGCATCTTCTACAATACAAAATCATCATCATTATCACTGTTGGTTTTATAACCCCTGGTAGATCTTGGTCTCATCAAGAGTCTTCCTCCACTGACTTCGGGCTTGTGTTGACACTTTTTAGTTGTAGATCTCCTAGACAGATTTGTCTTTGAGAACATTGCCGCTCCATCTTAGTTTTGGCCTTCCTAAGCTAATTCGCCCTATTGGTCAAGAATTCAGCAGGGACTTGTTGCCGTTGTGCAATCATTCTCTCCACATAATTCAGCTACCAAAGTCTTTCCAGTTTCATCAATATTGCTCTGCTTTGCTCCTTAAACAAAGTATAGAGACCATTGTTGTAGTGCCTGCGCCAAAGTCTATTTTGTAGATCACGAAATAAATCAAATAAACGTACGAATCACTATGGAATATCACTAACCAGATGAACGGTTCTGGTTAAATCAGCAACCGATCAGTAGCTTACTTCAGGAAGCATCAGGCATGTTGCAGAAGTGTTGGCGCCGAATAGGGTTGGCTGTGGTATCAATGTTATCAACTAGATCAAAGCTCTGTCAAGATTATAACGAGAAAAAATAAGAAAACAGACAAGCGTAATAGACACAATACTACAAGAAATGTCTCACACACTATTTAAAAACGACATTTTTACATATATTCTAAGCATTCGTTCGAATGTGTAAGAAGTACAATACACCTGGAGCTAATGCTAGGCAATTTACGAAAGCCTTCATTAACCTTGAAACCCACAACACAACCTCTTTGCTTGTATGTTTTTTTATATCTCATAAAACTTGACAATAACATTGTGTTAAAACAATTGAGTCGTGAAAAAGACAATCTGCTGTTGCTTTAAATGAAAAATATCATTTATTTTGGCTTGGACATATCCTCCGCGCGAAATACTGCACGAATAGATTTTCACTGCGGTACCAGAGGAGAAAAGCCTTTTATACAACCCAGGAGATCATAAAGAAGCCAGTAGAGAGATCCAGCGTAGAACAGAATTATTAGAAGAGCGCTATCCATGCCGCAAGCTCCCGATTTGTATAAATTTGTATATATATATTTTTTTAAATACAAATGAAACGAGATTAATTTACATGAATTTAAGTCTGCACTACCACGAATTGTTAACAATGTAAATGTTAACAAGTTCATAATGAAATATATTACTAACATCTTTTTCTCCCTCTAAAAATTAGGCAACCGGCTTAATGAGGGATTTGTACCATTTTACAAGCTTTACCTGAGGTGTTACTAGAAAGGGGTTTAATTTATTATATATTTATGTCATTTTTTACACAAATTTTGATATTACAGGTAATAGATTAGGTGGGTTCATAGCAAGAAGGTGACAAATATTGGTTAGGAGTTGAAATTTAGCCTTGATTAGCTCACTGTAAGGGTTTTGGAGGCAGGCAAAAAATATTAGATCAGGGGTCTCCTCTTCCGAATCGTACTCACATCGGACTATCCACTAAGTTCAGCCTGAATATATTAAGTTCTTCCAATAATAACCACTTTAAAAGTATTGAAAACAAAGTTCACATTTACTAATTATACGACTACATTTACATCATATTATGCGAAATATGCAGCCTTAAAAATAAAAATTAACTTCAAGGGATTTTTCGAACCTCCTCGTACGTGAATTGAGTACCGCGACGTACTAAAGTTCACTGGTGACAAATTGTTGGAGAATATCCGATGAACTACAGAGCACTGCTTTTTTTCTAAATGCGGTTTCACATTCAAAGCTAATTCAAAACTCTGTCTGCGTGAATGACAATAGTAACGGTTTGCTGAATTCAATGAACAATACCATAGAATTGAAGTACATATACATAAGTAACATTAATCGAATATTTTAACAGTGAAATGATCATTATACCTGCTTATTATCCATTCTCATTCCCTAGTATTAAAAGTCTATTAATGGTAAATGATTTTGATAAATTATATTAGTTTTGTTACAATATTATTAATTTATAAAACCCGTTCTGCCATTAAATTACTATGAAGTAAAGAGACTGATTATAAAGAAATTATTCTTTGAACCGTTAAAATCCTCATATATTTTATTGAATACATATATACGCTTTTGTTGATTGATTGATTTAACACATTTGGTTGATTTCAAATGATTCCTATATTGAATACGAAAATCTTTTCCGATCTTGGCCACAAGAATCCAGTAGATTGAATGAAATGGATTGACCGTGTATGTGTGTAACATTTTTGTATTTTTGAAAACTAATAATTTTGAGTGGCGTGGTTGTAGTTTTTTTTTTGAAATATGTTTTTTAGAGGACAGGTCATTTTTTTCAAAAAAGTTTTATAAAAATCAGATAAAAACTACGGAAGTGCAAAACAACCATAAAAAAATCGCGCTAAACCGTGTAGTAATAAGTTGTTTTTCAATCGAAATCTACCTTCATAAAAACACCTAGTGTAAGACACAACGGGGTGGAAATTTAGCCATTAAATCTTCTTATTAAATATAATTATTTTTCTTCTTCTTCTTCTTTCTCCTCAGCCTTCATCTTTCCACTGCTGGATATAGGCTTCTTCCAAACCCTTCCATGTTTTGGAATTTGGGTTGATTTCATTCGGAAGGGATTTGGCAATAAAACACCTCTCTTGCCAGACAAGCCCATAGTGAAAAGACGCTGTTTGTAGCCAGCCGCCCATTATGGGTTAGACACTATTGCCTATTAGTCTGCGAGAGGTATTTTATTTCCCTCCTACCCCCCATATCTGGCGAGCTTTCCCCTATCCGCCACCTGGGGACGCATCTCTTAGCGGTTACAGTCTCCACCAAAGATTTTTTGTATTGAATTTGTTTGTTGGTAAATATTTTTAATAATTAATACGTAATTAAATTCTCGCTCTATTTTTAGATACTTTATTTCGGTTTATTTTAGTAGTCATTCATGTAGCACTCTCTGGCGCTATTTGCTACCAAAAATGCCAATCGAAACTGAAGATTGAGTAAATAAGAAGCCGCATAATCGCCAGTGCTGTATGGCGCCGAGCGCTAGACCGTGAAGAAGGTCCATGAATAAAAAATGAACATCATCGATTTCAAAACCCTCATGTGAACTGAAAGAATAATAAGATAAGACATTGTTTCAATGGAAGACTATCACTTTTTTTTTAAGGATGCACCGTCCACATACAATTGGGAGAAGCCAGTTTGGGATGGCATTGATTTCGTAATGAGGAATGAGGAAACAAGGCGATTATATCATTAAAAGTGCAAATAATGAAGATAAGGAGGGAAACCTCCTAAAAATGAGGTAAATACGCACAAACTAAGATATGACAACACATGTAGGTATGATATGTAAGTACAAGAAGAGCCGATCTCAACAAAATGATAGAAGGGAAATATGAAGAAAAAGAAGATATGTAATGTCTATATTAAGCAAATTTTTCCAATTAAAATAAAAAAATTCTATAGAAAACGGTTTTTACATTTGGAATATAGAGAATTTGAATTTGGTTCCTACGTATTAGAATTGTGGCGTATGTATGTAGAAGAAAATTCCTTTCTTAACCTTTCCCATATGGTGCTAAAATTGAAACGCGTTTCGATGCTATAAATTCAGTAAACATGTAGATGTAGAAAAAATGTAATATTTTACATTCTTTATTTATATTAATTATTTAAATAATGTTAGATATAAATATATTTTTTTATTTAATAGATAAATACATTTGATTTTTTTACAACAATGATAACTAATTGATATGAATCATGCATGTGTATACAATATATATGTATATAATATGTGTGTGTTAAAAATGTAAATGATGCATGATCTATACATTGTATAAAATATAACACTAATAAAAAAATCTAATTATTATATCTGCTATACCTCACCAAAAAGAATCAAGATTCTTGTGTGTGGTGAGGGATAATCACAAAGGAAAAATTGATATCAATAAAATAAAAATTATGAATTACGAAAGAATTACGACAGAATGTTAGATTTTTAAAGTAGGTAAGTTGTGTAAGGTATAGATAGTATAATCTAAGTTAACAAACAATGAGAATTATAGGTATATTAAAGATGAAAATTATAGGTAGGTATATAAAAGATGTGGCATATTTATTGCATATTCTTGAAGTGGGACTTTAACTTGTACTTAAATTTATTTATTTTATTTATAATTCTGTGGGTAAATTATTAAAGTTATGTATACCTCTGTATAGAAAACCATTTTGAAAATATGTGGTATTAAATTTAGGAGTTCTTTTATTATTTTCATATCATTTCGAGTGACACGTTTGTAAAATAATAGTTTTCTTTTCTTAAAATATTTTTAATATTGAAAATGCCTTATAAATTATGTCAACTGTATTAACTTTAAATATGTTTAAAAAAGTTTCTGTTCTGAACTTTTGGGGTTCCTCAAAATTATTTTAATAATAAGTCTTATAATATCAATAACTATATATATTATTATATTAATTATTGTGTAAAAGCGCTAAAACTAGGAAAAGCATTGGTTATCATGAACGCCTAATATACGCCCTTCGTACTGCGCTCTGCGCTCCTCGCACCACTCATCCAAACAAACATAAGCGTATTGGAAAATCAACGACTGTTTCTTTGATCTTTTTATTTTATTTTGTCCGGTAATTTATTATATATTGTCATTATTTTATTAAATAAACACAAAGGAATACCTAAAATACCAACTGTGTATTTAGGGTAGGTGTATTTTAAGAGATGTTCCCTTAATTAGAAGCAATGAAGCAATGAAGCAATGGACACTCTAGAAAACAGGCGAATATTGTCATATCAATCCTTTCTTTTTCAAATAATTCATAACCTTATTGATTCTCCTGAAATCACCAGCTTGCTAGTTTTCCACGTCCCATTCTGACCTACCAGACAGAAGCACCTCTTTCCCCTTCCAACTTATCAAACCAACAATAGGAAATCCTCTCCCATTCCACGCATATGATCAGATAATAATTATCTTTTAAATTCAATAAATATTTTTAACACTAAATATGAAGAATATCATAATATGGTGAGGCAGATATTAGAAACTCGAACAATCAGTTAAATGAAAGTGTAAAGTTGTTTTATCTGTCATTGTCAAATTGATTTATCTATGGTTATGTCCTATCTGTATTGTCTTTGAAGTGTGGGAGACATTTAAATTTTAAAAAAATGTATTTTATCTTACCAATTAATTGTGTCTCCCTGCTGGAAGACCTAATAAAAAAATTAAAAATATATATATATATATATATAGATATATATATATATATATATATATATTATATATATATATATATATATATATATATATAGCACCGGAGAGGAAATTAAAATATGATAGGTTAATCAGTCGGCTACTGGGGCCTCTGTCCGTCGTCCACTATAGAGATGGCAATTATGTTATTCCATCACATCCGCCTTCGAATAATCGCTGAGCTAATGACGTTGACTGATCCTATATATATATATGTATATATATACTCCAAGGCGCACCATGCCCTATAAGGTACTGCACATAAACGTATATACTTGGCGTAGCTAGCAATTTGCCTAGCTTCTTCTGCCTTAGTCAATAACCTTATAAGGGAGTGTAATTAGGAGGGGTGCTCATACATTGCACAAACTCGTAACTTGATATACATTTTTTATTATTAAATATTTGAAATAATATTTCTATCGTATTCTAGTGTAATGCGAAGAATCTCATTACACATATAAAGGATATTGCTAACAAACTCCAAAAAAATAAAAAAATTATGTCTCATTAGTGACATCTGTGCTCATTTAAGGGGAATGAAAAAGCTTTGGTTGCCGGCCGCGCTGAGGATTGTTGCAACACATAAACGAAACATGCCGTATAATTTAAATATATACAACTTCCAAAAAATTTAATAGACATAGTATTCTATCATGGGTGGAAATGGCGAACGTTACATTGTGTAAAGTGATCACTTAAGCCAGCCGTACGATAGGTCGTAAGTCCTATGTACACCCAAAGACTTCTATACCTATTTTACCATAAAAATACAATTTCGTCTCTGTGAGACATCTATAGTATATTGATTTATTAAATATATTAAACGTTTTCGTTTCATTTTTCATTCCGCCGCCTACAGTCCAAAACCTTTTTATTCCTACAAAACAATATAGATGTCACTATGTGAATATGAATTATCTATGTTTTGGTTAGATTTTTTAAAACAATATCCTTTATATGTGTATATGAGATTATTTTGAATTATTAACATTACACTAGAATATCCCTTTTGGATACACGTACTCAATTCATTGCAGTTTAAATGTTCATGTATAAAATGTTTAATCAATATTATATCCTTATATCAACGAAGATAAGTTAGATAAAAGTTTAAATTTGTTGTCAATACTTCGTTTTAATTTTCTTTTAAACGTCGCACAAGCATTAACTTTTCTTTAATCATATATAATAAAATCATAGTTTCTAGTTTATCGGGAAAACAAAAAGATCTAAGAATGTCGTATTCAATGTTACTCGACGGTATGTTAAGCTTATAATTATTAAATCTATGAAACTTATTTTGGACTTTCTATATAAAACTCATGTGAACTATATAATGAGGGCTTTAATAACTGTATTAAATTCTAGTAATGGTTGAAATCAGGTTCTTAATTAATATTATAAATATTTCAATTTTTTTGAAATCTTTCATTAACTTAAGAACGAAGCCTAAAGTTCTTAAACCTCTATCAATATAATTAAAATATAACCATTTACAGGAATTTTTAATCTTCTGTTTTCGTGACATACCAGTTTTTTTGTCAGGACAACCAATAAACTGGCATTTTAATAAATGATTTGTAGTGGTATTACTCATCTCAATGATCCTTTCTTTATTCTATCTATTATATCGTAACCGAATTTCTTAAACCTCTTCCTTTCTACGGTCGCGATTTCTCATGTTGGGCCGTTAAAGAATTTATTTTCGAAAACCATTATTGAAAGTGGTAGGTGCGTCAATATTTTCTGAGCTATCTTGAAAAGAATATCTCTTATATACAGTTACATGAAATATGAAATACAATATCGAATATAACGCACAGAGCATAACAATTGCGCGCCGAATGCCTGCCTACGTGGTCGAATTTAAAAAGATTTATTAGATTTTTCGAAACATTAGCAATAATCATTACAGCGCTTAACTTTTACGTTAAACCGATTGAAAACGTGATCGACGAACTGTTAACTGCGGTGTTTCATCGGACAATAGCGCTTTATTGATTTTGTTAACACAGCGTGGAGCCTGCTCGCAAACACTCGTAATGTATTCAAAAAGGTCGTTTCAATTTTAAATATTTTATTTGTTTTGAAGTGTTATACTCGCAACGCTAGAAATCAAACACGGGAAATATTCCGATATTTACTAAAACTAATCTTCTTCAATAAGGGAAAAATTATTTTTTGGTGACATTATTAATATTATTTATAAAAATATATTTAGTTTTCATCCCGCAGCCTACATTTGTCAAAATGCAATGTATTTTGACGAAGGAACTATTGGCCCCAAACATCTTGATATTTTCATCAAATAAGTTGTGAAAACAATGAAAACTAATTCAATAAAACATCGATTCAACCCTTGAGAGATGTCGCAGTAAAGTCCGCCGACGTAACTAGTACGTATTGCACACTCTATTGTAGAAGAAGTGAACACTCCATAACAAAGTGCATATAATTTACGCCCTCGAAAGATGTAATCAGCCCGCCCTCTATCTTCGCGGGTAAAGGTCGTCCTCCTGATAACGTTGAATAAGCATTCAACGAAACGTCGAGAATCGTTTCTCGGAAAAACATACGGTTCGTATAAAATATCCGCATCCAGTTACAGTTAAATATATCTAACTACCGTAATAACAACCTTAACTATTTGAGAACGTATCTGTTTATATTTTGTAATGATGCGAGGCGCATCTGCAAAATAAAGTTTTCAACACTTTCCATTAATAATATGCAATTTGCTTTTTATAGTACGCATGTAAACTGAAATTAAAACTGAAAAATCTTAGTAGAGTTTAGTGATGGTATTTCAACACACACTAGCAGTTATTTGAGATTTTTTTTTATTGCGTCGATGGTTGGAAACTGATTTTATGCAATTTGACAGACAACCATCAGCCCTAGACAACAATAATATCATAGTTATCAATCATCGATACAATCATATATAAATTCCAAATAACTATACCGAAAATAACCAATTAAAATAAGGTTTTACCATCACTAGTCTATTTTTATCACTTGGATATTCTCTATACAGAGTTATTTAGAAAACGTTAATAACCTCGCAAGACTATATTTCTGCCTTAATTATGAGTCGATAATGACCATGACCTTATATCAATAATTATGGAGATATGCGATATCAAAGTGTTTCCTTTCTTCGGTATTTCTCACTTATTTTTTTATAAAAAGTCATAATTATCATTACAGTAATTAATATCAAATATTAAAAATTAATTTCTTTTAATACAAGTGAAATACAATATTAAAAACCTTCGAATTCCAATTGTAATTTCTGCAGGTTTTTTTATCATTTTATTTAACTTAAACGAATGAATTTTTCTTACCGTACTTTTATAAGTTACCGTAATGATTGTTCAAATTTTTGTAGAAAATACATCAGAAATATTGAAAAAAAAATGCAAACTTTAATACTACATAACTCCATAACTGTTTCGAATGACTCGACCAAATTAAAGCTTTCGCAGATGTTTTTTTCTTGCTGTCTCTAACACTTGCATCGTCCAATATTTTCTTTATAAACCTTTCTTCAGACATATTCCGAAACCATTTAAGCCACCGTTCAGAATGCTCAATAAGTACTGTTATATTAAAATAAAATACATATCATTTTGTTTTCACCACTTTATTAGATTAAACAATCTACATGTTTCGAGAACAATGTTCCCTTCTTCAGGATTATTGTGATCCTGAAGAAGGGAACATTGTTCTCGAAACATGTAGATTGTTTAATCTAATAAAGTGGTGAAAACAAAGTGATTTGTGTCTTATTTTAATAATAATATCAGCACAAAGTTCAAGCCTTCATACAGAAGAAAAGATATTCTTCGAACAGTTACTGTTATATGTATGACTCTGGATTCTCATGACGGGGTTTTCGGGTTAGATTCCCGGTGAAGTCATAATGCATTCGTGTGATTTTCTCAAGCCATAGTGAAATTAGCAGCGGCTTGCGGGTAATACTAATAAAATAAGTTATAGCTTACTATAATTTCTGCGAAATAATTGCAAATAAACTACTAGTAATATTATTAAGACATTTTAGATTATAATATCTTATAGTACTTATTCTGTCAGACGTATATTTAATTATACTTTTCTCAGTAGAAGAAATCAGTGTTAAGATAGGCGATGAAGTATTAAAAAAAAGTGATCGAATGTGTTGGAGTTTACTTTATGGAAATCCATTTGAATAATTATGAATGAAACACTAAAACTTTGTTTATTTATTCAATATTTTATTTTTGACTATAACAAAACATGTTTTCTTCTTCAGGTGATTTGAGACTACGATATTACCAAAAAACTACCAAGTTATATAAAAACAGCCTTCTACACCTACAATTCAATTGAAAAACAATTAATAAAAAATATATCGAATAATCTTAACAAATTATGCTGCAGTGGTATTTATAGACAATAATGTAGGGATTGGATATGGCATATAATATAACTTGGACAGGCAGATCAATAGAAATTAGATTTTACGAACATAAAAGCTGCCTCATTAATCATAAATTTTCAGAATATGCTTACCATATTATTGAAAATAACCACACACTCAACAATAAAAAAAATAGACATCCTATATAAAAAGACATACGGCCTTAAACAAAATAATTCAGAAACTTTTGAAATTCATAAAAACCTAAACATAACAAATAACATCATCAATTATCAAATACAACCCTTCACATCACCCCTTCTTACAATATTCCCGCTCTCCCACCACGACCACTTGTACTGAATCCAAAACCCATACATCAAACATCCACTCCCACACACTTTAGTCTTAACTCATCTGAAAAAGGAAACAGAGGTTTCCGAAACATGTTGTGTTATACTTAAAAATAAAATAGTGAAAAAAAACATATATTATTATTCAAATACAAATACAAATATTCATAATTATTAAAAGATTAGATATCGGGTGAATATGCTATCAAATTGTTTAATTAATTCGTCAACTACAGATCGTTTTTGCTTTAGTTCCCAAAACGAATTCATGAAAAATATTTTCTATCAAACTTTGATAGAGCGTTTTTTGTGCAATTTGAGTTTTCAGAATTTTCCGATGAATTGCAGCGCCGCTTTGGAGAAAAGAAGTGGGTTTTCCAATTCCGTGATTCTCTATTGATGGAAACTTCACACAGGGCACAATCCAGCCTTCAACCCCACTCCCCCTCCAATACTATCTGACCTTTGCTCGCTGGAGGAAAGATTTCTTTTCCTTTTCTGGGCTGACGGAAAACTACAGGTCTATCAGAAATACACTTAAATATTTAACACATATGGAATTAAATTGAATTGTTTTAGCTCAATTGATTCAGAAATGACGCATCCATTTAGAATTATTTTACCAAATGAATATAAATATTTATAATTTAAATGTTCAATACTTAGTATTAAATAATAACTAGAATGGCAACAATATCCTAAACGTGGTTTCTTAATCCCAATTATAATAAAATAAAAAAATTATTAATTTAATTTCATCCTATAGCTTAGTGGTCAGAGCAACGACCCCGGAAAGGAGGTGACCTGGGTTCGAATCCCGGTAGTAGCCAAAATATTTTTTCGTGGATAAGATTTTTTGTATGTCTTTCTAATTGATTAATTAATTTGGTTTTAAAAAACATCACAGAACTTTGTTCTGAAAAATTACAACTTCACAAATATGAATGTGTTCTTGAATTTTTAAGTATAATAATTTAGTTATCTGTCCGTCCGTCTGTCTGTTCGTCCATCCGTCTGTCCATCGTAACTTCATTAACGTCTGTAACTTCTTTACACAGTTTTTTTCATAGTAAATTTTTTTGTCTTATTTTTTTTTAAATATAAATAAATAAATACTTATTCCATAGGAATCGACATGTAAAGGTATCTTCATTGTTGATGGGTTACAGATAGTTAATTGATAATAGGGTTATTTCACATACAACAAAAATATTCATAAATATTAATTATATTCTGTGAATCAGTATGGATAGTGTGGAGTAGTGTTTTCATTCATAATTTTTATTATAAAAATCTTTAAAAATACGACTCTATTGAAACGTACATGATTGGTCTTGACGTATCAACTCTCGTGCTTAGTGAGTGCCCTAGTATTTCTATATATGGGTACCTAAAATTAAAAATGTTGGATTTTAAAATCATTTTTATACTCTTAATATATACACTTTTTTTTTGGTAGACGTATTTTCTAGACCAAAGTAAAGATTGTTCTATTTAAAAAAAAGGTGAAATCTCTCTATTTGATAAACGAAATATAACTGAACATCAATTTAAATTAAAAATCAATAGTCAGCACCCCTTTTTATCATCCACGAAATATAATATTTTCAAATTTATCAAATAATGACTAGTAACAGCTAAAGCATTCGATCAGTCATAGTCATGGTGACTCCAGTAATAAATGTCAAATGTCAACATTATCGATGAATTATAAGTAAGAAAGATACGATAAGGACAAGTCTGTCCAGTAATAAATGTCAAATGTCAACAGTATCGATGAATTATAAGTAAGAAAGATACGATAAGGACAAGTCTGTCCAGTAATAAATGTCAAATGTCAACGGTATCGATGAATTATAAGTAAGAAAGATACGATAAGGACAAGTCTGTCCAGTAATAAATGTCAAATGTCAACAGTATCGATGAATTATAAGTAAGAAAGATACGATAAGGACAAGTCTAAAAAGCATTTTATTATTGTCGTTACAGTAACTGAATTACATGAACTATTTTAGCCTCAAAAATTTAAATTAATAAAATTCGCTGCTTTGAGATTAGAATTATGTTTGCAAACCATTAATTTTGGAAAAACTTCTGCATTTTAAAACTCACTTGAATGCTCGCGCCTGAAAATTATCACTTATATCGTTTAGTATTATATCGCTTGCTGCTCGCAGTTTTATCTTGGATGTGGACTGAAAAAATTGGCGTGCGTGTTTCGTAGCTACACCCCGGCCTCCTACCACCGCGCGCACTTGGTTATACTTCTCGAAGGTGTGTGTCGTTTTGAAGACTTTGGAAGATTCTGGATGCTTCTTTTTCTTTTTCTACAGTAAAATTATTAATAACTAGCTGCAAAAACCCGTAAAAAATGATGGTATTTTGCATGTCGATTCCTAAGGAATAAGTATTTATTTATTAATATAAAAAAGGAAAGAACAAAAGGGGAATTTTTTTTTTTTAAGAAAGAAAAACATATTTTCTATAAAGAATTTAAGGACGTAATATGAAGTTACGGGACAGACAGACAGATAGACGGACAGACAACAATGTTTTTTTTAATATACGAGAGATATATTTAAAGTACGAGTATACTTTCATTGAATTCAAGAGATCCATATTATTTTTTTATTTATATAATGATTACACATACCGTTTAATATTTGCATCAATATGCTTAGAGAAGGAGATCGTTTATATTTTGAAATACAAGGTAACCCTCCATTATTTTTTGTATATTACATACTTAACATTCATAGCGGAAATTATGCGATTAAAAAGTAAATAAGGAAATTAACATTGAAATACCTATATTACCTAATTTATACTGAATGATATATTTCTTGCCATAAGAGATTACGTTGATTAGAAGTCATAATTGATTACATAACGTACTCATTGTACGAGTACATTGGCGCACCTCAAAATCGCCACCAGGGCATCATTCGGATTTCTGTATTTTGTTCACCCTGTGTATACGCCACTAACTTTAGAGAGCCGAAGCGTCCATAGTGCTATAGTGTCGCTTTGTTCAATAGAGCGCGGCTATCTGCCGCCAACTTCAGTGCACTGGCGCTGCGCGCGCACTCGCAGCGGCCAGATGTGACAGCGGGGCAGGTCGCGTACATCCCAACATTGCCCCCGCCAGCACAACCCCTTCAAGTACGCCTTTGTCATGATTTTGAACACATCACAAAAATATCCCCCACATAAATAAAGACATTCATTTTCAAGAACACATTCATATTTGTGAAGTTGTAATTTTTCAGAACAAAGTTCTGTGAAATATTTAATAACCAAACTAATTAATCAATTAGAAAGACATACAGAAAAATCTAATTCACGAAAAAATATTAGGTTACCACTGGGATTCGAACCCAGGTCACCTCCTTTCCGGGGCCGGTGCTCTGACCACTAAGCTATAGCAACCCTCTATGTTTCCGTGAATATATCGACCTCATATATAGTTCTTATTTTTATTAATTGATTAATTTTTATTTTTGTCCATAGATCAATCCACTTTTTTCCATCCATCCATCTAGCGGTGGCATTGCAAAGTAATTTCAACTACCGTATCAAAAAAAGTGGATTGCTCTATGGACAAAAATAAAAATTAATCAATTAATAAAAGTAAGAACTACATATAAGGTCGATATATTCACGAAAACGTAGAGGGTTGCTCTAGCTTAGTGGTCAGAGCACCGGCCCCGGAAAGAGGTGACCTGGGTTCGAATCTCAGTAGTAACCTAATATTTTCTCGTGAATTAGATTTTTCTGATGTCTTTCTAATTGATTAATTAATTTGGTTATTAAACATTCATTTTGGTGTTTGGACAAAGTCACCAATGAAGATATTATGATTCGGATGAGTAGAGAAAATAATTTATTAGCAGAGGCTTGCAGTTATTTATTTTTATTTACTAAGAATCCAAATTTACATTTTTAACTTGAGTACAATTTTTGGAATCGCCACTCAATTAGCTCTTGGGCACGTTCCTTAGTGTCGGTGTAGTTTTGTAACTGTGTAACAGTTATTCAAAATTATATTTCGAACATAAAAAGAATAATAACAGATAAAAACATGAAATAAATAATAAAAAAGAGAAGTGAAACAAGTAAAATAAGAAAATAGATATAAAAAAACTAAGACATAAAAACCAAGTTTTTATTATACTCCCTTGCTCATTGAAACAGGTTTCGCACCTACTCCACGCGTCGGGCTCGAAAATTAAACAATATATAAATCGTTAAAATCTCGAAAAATCCAAAATTATACTATAATTATTTTAAAAAATTATCACCGCCACGAGTCTGCCTGCAAAGTTTCAGCTCGATTGGATCACGGGAAAAGGGTTAAAAATTGATCCAAAGTTTTTTCGGCGGATAAGCAGGCGCTACGAGTTAAAAGAAAGGGAGTAATAGAAAGTAAACACAATAAACGTAATGTACATACGATATTATTAATATACATGTTTTAGAAGGGAATTTGAAATATTATAATGTATAAAGTAATTTTGTAGATATAGAGCAGATCTATCTCTATACATAAGTATATGTTTAGCAGGTAAGTGAAATTAATATACAATCATATAAAATTAATTTTTGCAGCTGTAGATCAGTTGTATTATAATACATTTAAGTAAAAATGAGATATATAAGAAAGAGAAATATAGTATTTAAACACATAGATATTTGGAAAAAAAATCTAAATAAAATATTTATCTTGCAGAATATTATGACATTAAAATATTAACAGTACCTATGTTAATTAACGTGATACGAATTTCAGCAGATGTATCTCTTCTTTCGGTTTCTTTTCAAAAAAATATGCTCAGGAAAAAGTCATGGTTCTTGTTCTCACTGCACGCCCCTGGTAATTAGAACAATGAAAATAAGAAAGTTTTAATATCTCGGACATGTGATGGGCCGCAGTAAATTAAATGCTGATAACCGGCTTCCGTTAAAACGGATAGGGCACAAGAAGAAGTATAACTAACTTACCAACATGGTGCTTCGCTGTAGAAGTAGTTATAGAGCTATATAAGAGCACCATTCACCCGCTTTTCAGAAGTCATCTTCCTTAATTCTCATCATGCATTTTTAAACGCGTAGGTGCAAAAGTGCTTCATTGTTTTTTAAAAATCTGTAGACGAAGCATGTAGGAAAAAATGACAATTTTTTAATTTTACCATTTTATAAATTGTATTACTGATTTAAACATATCGACTTCACTGTGAAAATATGAGATTAAATAAAATTATAATATTTTTTCCAATCACCTATTATTAAAAATAACGCGCTTTGAAAATCCATTAGGAATATCTGCTTCTCAAAAATCGACTGGTATTGACAAATAAAGAATTAAATTGGGTAGTGGTGTACTTGCGCAGCGCGCTCGTTTATATTACAAAAAACTAAAACATATTTATTCTAGAATACTTTTTTTTTTACTCATGTTCTAACTATCTACAAGGTATCTCGTTTAGAAGAAAGGAATAATCTTTTTAAAATTCTTTCATATTTGTCTATACTTTCAATATTCTTTTAGCAAATAATACATGTTACATAAATAAATATTATTATAATAAATATTAAGTTACCTATAATTTGAAAAAAAATTGTAATGATTGATTATGAATTTTTTTTTCACAACAAAAACTGGAATTTTTCCCGAGATAAATCAAGATAAAATTTATTTGTCTCAAAGAGGCGATTCTATTTTTGGTGTTTATAGGGCTTACGACCTATCATATGGCTGTCTTGACCTATCAAATGGATGGTTCACTTTACACAAAGTAATCTAAGTAATTCAATCCACGATTGACCACCACAGCTATTAATTTTATATGTGTTATTTATGCAACACGTTTCACTTTTTTAATTTATCTTACGCTAACGCCATCTGTGGTTGATATTTGTCATCCCCATGAACCAGTATATAGATGTCGCCGCTGGCAATAAGATATCTATTTTTGATTAGATTATGAAGCAATATTATTTTTTTTAATGTGTATATTATGACTTATTAATACATTAATCATGAATGGAATTGGTGAACGTTACATCATGTATAAAGTAATACACAGTCCACCGGGACTGTAATATTATATATAATAGTAAAAACGTTATTTCAGTATTTTTAGGTGTCAACAAATAATAGATGTTGGTCACCATTATAATAAATAACTTCAAGAACTATAGTAAATAAAATTGTTTGGCCAATGTTTTCTAACTTTCCGCAAAACCGTTGCAAACTTTTATAGAACGTTCCCTCCGTTTCTTAAGCGTCCTTATCTTCATTGTTTTTTTTTGTTTTGTGTAAGTTTTTGACACATTATACAGAAACTATTTAACTATCAGAACCCATCAGGCATGCAGGGTTGAAAACCTTTAACGTTCGCCGTTTTCCTAAATATACCCTCCCAAGTCTCTTACCAACTCTCATCATTCAGTGAACTTTCCCGATGTATCCTGCAACGTGTACTGGCCTTACCAGACCTTTTATTGATCGCACTAAGGGCAATATGGATTTTGTGCATACTAAGAACAATGATAAATAAAAAACGAGCGAGCCTTAAAGTAGTAGAATAAATGTGTAACATTTGATATCTCATAATTAAAGATATCAATTGAGCAGCAACAGAAATTATTATCAAAATTTAAAAAAGCTAATACCTATGTATTTACAAATTAGTAAATACAAGTAAAGATAATGTATGTGCATTTATTTATTATTGAATTTAGCCGCACTATGTAGGTACCGTATATCTATATGAGCATTTTGTTTAGAAATGTGTTTGATGAATTATGTTTTTATTTATTTTCATAGGTGGCGGTAGTGTGCCGCCATACAATATGTATGAAAACTTTGAATAAATATTTAAAAATAATCACATAAATTACATAAAATTTGAGAATATAAATCACTACAGCTAGTTATTGTTTACATAAATGTAAAAAAATAAGTATTTATTAGATAGTTTCGAAAATATAAGCCAAAATATATCAAAGTTACAACATCCACACGCTTGACACCAGCCTCGCAACATATATGCAAAATCAGAAGCATTGGCCGGTAGTGTGCGTCTTCATGTGATGTCACTTGCTGGACATTGATTTGTTCATAAACGATGATTTTTTTTCATCGCGTGTGCTCCGCGCGCGTACATTGGTTAAATGAAATTGTGAACGTCTTCCGTCTTTTTTCACGAAATCACTACTACAGATTAGTAGAAAGCGAGAGGAAAGATGTTACACATCAAAAACGACACCTAGATGGTTTGCGCATATGTATTGTGTGAGTGAGAAGAGTTGCACGCAATGAGAATAGGGGTCGTCAGAAAAAGTGGTACTATTTGGTAAACCAGATATTCTACGACAACTTTATTTAAATCTGTTTAGGCGAGGCAAAAATGGTTACGTAAGACAGAATTCACTAGCGTTCTATATTATTTTTGATTACACCTACATCATTTTAAGTAACTATTATGTAAATCAGAAATTTTAAAATAGCCTTGTTAAAATATATTTCCATCTTAAATTAAGTATATTCATTAAGAAATCCTAATTAATTTGTTTCGGAGAAATGTATAATTTATATATCTAAAAAAAATTGTATTGACTGAATTAAATTTTGTAGAGTAAACAGGTAAGATTTTTCAACCTTGCTTTCAACAAAAAAGCAACCAAAATCTTGTGCAATACACGTAAACACGACTAAAGTGCAGTGGCTTGAGTTTAACTTCCGTAGTGACCAACTCACAAATAAAATATCGAGCATTGAGCATATAATAAAATATGCACTTTGGTCATCTTTTGGTTTTCCAACTGCAAAACATTATTGAGTACATTTAATACCTACTGCGACTCGGTGTCGAGAAATCGCACTCCTGATGCAATATCGCTTTTTACCAACAAATCTTAAATGAAATGGTGAGTATTTATTTTAATAGAAGACTGTGATGTCTCTAGCTAGTACTATTTTTAAGTTAACATCAATTATTTTCAATGTATCTGTTACAGTAGTGCCAAAATTTTAATATAACAATAAATTATACGACTCAAAAAGCATTTATATGCAAGTTGAGACAAAATTAGTAAAGAGTCGTCAGAAAATTTGGTAAACCAGATATTATATCAGGTACCTACAAGTTTATTTAAATCTGTTTGAAAATGGGCGAGGTAAAAATGATTATATCGGTCACAATTCCATGGCATTCTATATTATCTTTGATTACACCCACAGCATTTTGAGTAACTATTATGTAAACCAGAGATTCTATAACAGCTTTGTTAAAAATATATGTGCATGTTTGGAATTGTAAGAGACAATCTGTTACGCCAGACAGAAAAGCATGACTCTCGCATCCTCAATGAAGGCATTCAGAAGATGTTTTAGGTTATGTAGTTAATAAAGAAACGGTGCTGTACATTTGATAAAGAAATGTATTCTAAAGAATGATATACTAAAAAGAATTTACGCACTGTTTGAACCCTTATGTCATTTGTTACAGCACAATCGAAGAATCGAAAATGGCCTATAACAATTTAGGGTGATCTACGACCTTCGGGAAATGTCTAAAAATACCAGGTTCAACCGAGAAGCACCGAGAACCTTCTAGAAAATATGAAAATATCAGCATTTTCGGATATAAATACGGCGCCGGTCGCGGCGCAGGAGTTTTTGTGTTGACTGTTTGTTCGGTGCGAAATTACACTCGTACAATCATACGCGCAAGACGTCGCGCAGTGTGGGCAGTCGTGAAGAAATTGAAGCGATAAATTAAGTGAATAATCGAGCGAAGTACCTAACTGGCAAAATAAATAAATGCGATAAAGTGTTCATGAACGAGTTATATATTGCGTTATAGTGTAGATTAGGAATTGCGTTAAATTTAATATGATTATTAAAAGTATTAAGTGACCATGTACAACGAATAATTAATTAATCTCTAATTTATAAATCGCTTATTAATTTACAGTGCCTTAGTCATTCTTCCCGCAGCCACTATACGTGACAATGTTATTTTAGAAATAGTAAAATAATGTTTTCTATTACTGCACCAGAGCCGTATAAAAGAATCGTCCACATAGTGTATATGTTCCTTTAAATATGCCGAGAGTAGCGGCAGACACATAGGCTGGTTCAATCTCCATTTAAAATGCCACATAGCTCATTGCTGATTGCATAGTTCTTTATCGCCGCTCTCGGCTTCCTCCTTTTTGACTGATTTCAAAAGATAGCGTTTGTTTTGGAAACAAAATTCTTGAAAAAATGTAGTAAAATGTATTTAAATGAAACACAAATCACTTTGTTTTCACCATTTTATCAGATTATACAATCTACATGAGTACACAAACAATCCTGATGAAGAGAACATTGTTCTCGAAACATGTAGATTGTATAATCTAATAAAGTGGTGAAAACAAAGTGATGTGTGTTTTATTTTAATAATAATGTCACCACAAAGTTCAAGCCTTCTTTTAGAAGAAAAAATATTCTTCGAACAATTAAAATTATTTGTTGATTTTTCCGAATTACATTTTTATTTTTACATTTTTCCGATAGCATCATCTTCTCAATATTAATCATCTTCAGAATGAATTGATATCAAAATAAAGATGATAAGCGATCAATTTTATGTCATCCCTAATATGAAATTTTCCCTTAAATATCGAAGAAAATGACATCGTTAAGCATATAGATTACTTACACATCATTTTTTTGTTTCTTTTATATGAGTTTATCCTCCCCTTCATTTCTCTTTGGGGTGATATTCTTCCTTCGCATCCCTCAGGTATTTGGAAGCCTTTTGAATCTTGTTGGGGATTTTGAAAATATTATTTTTACGTATTTTGTGAGACTTTTCGATATGATTTGTCTCAACGTACATTTACGTACATTCTGTTCAATAACGTATAACCTTAAAAAATGTGTTAAATTTGGTAAAACATATAAATTGTAAATATAAAGTATAATTTTATATTTTACTATTTAAGTTTCGAGAAAAGCATAATCTTTCATAGATAGGTGAAGTATTAATCTGACTCTTTTCTAATCTCTTTTCAAGTGGACAATTTTTCCATGAATTAACAAATAATGAGTTGATTAGGTACCTACTTACAAACTGAGCTGGAGTTGCTGGTGTTTTTACTTTTTATTGGTACCTACCTCTATGCTGGAACATTGAGAGATTAATGAATAACTTAATGATGAATAATCATTAAGTTATTCATTAATCTCTCAACATCATGAATAATCTCTAAAACGTTAACGCCAAATCCAATAGGTTTGAGAAGATATTGTCACGGGTCGTGACCTTGGGAGACAAATGAAAACACTGGAAATTAATAACCGATTTATTAATTAATGATTAATTAATATTAATAAAATAGCTCTCGTAGGCATGACTCTGGCTTCTCACACCGAGGGTCCCGGGTTCGATTCCCGGTAAGGTCACAATTAATCTCTGTGATTTACTCAAGCCTGGGTGTATTGTGATGTTTTTCGCTTCTGTAATTGGGCCTCTTGGCCTGTTGAAGCGTAAAATAAAAATAAATAAATAAAATATTAAATGGACAAAGTCACTTAAAACAAATCAAATAAATAAAATTTTCTTGAAATCATACTATTTCGTTATTTATCACTCGTCTATGAACTTTTTATTATCGCTGGGAACACATTATTTAACACTCGCTAGAACATTCCATACAACTCTCGCACGTCGTAGTCGCACTTATTTAATGGCTCACTATCGATAACAACTCACTCAATTATTTCGCTTGATATCTGTCGCCCCGAAATTCCACAACTGGTCACACTTGCCGTCATCCGCGGCTTATTTCAGATCGATAGAAATGTCAAAACAAAAACTCTCTCGTGCAGCTGTCGGTCGGGGTTATATATGTTTTTCGAACCTCCTAGATTATTCTAGTGTTTACTATAATGTTCTCGTCGTTTCTAGACGTTTTTAGATATTTCCCAAACGTTGTGGATAATCCTAGAGTGTGATAGAGTATCCTAAAGCTTCGATCTTATTGTCATCGTCGACATACTTTCCCTCAAAATAATATCTTTTTACCACCTCGTAAAAAGGTTAAGGTATAATAAGTCGTTGCATTTATTACTTCAAATGATGGAAACGTATTTTTGCTACAGTGCAAAGACGCTGGACGCTTATTTTCTTCAGAATCAGAAATATACAAGTGGATAAAATGCTTTGGAGATTGACCAGATGAACGTAAATAAATTGATACGACCATGTCGTAAAACGACAAATATTGGACCAAATGTGAGTTCATGAAGAAAAGCTAATGCTTCTTCTTATTTTTCCAGATTTCAGTATTGGCATACTTATTCTTCTTCTTTCTGTGCCTTGTCAGGTCCCCCCGACGTTGGAAAACAAACGAAAACCTTTTTGATATTTCATTTATTATAATAAAGGATATAACAGAGCTACTCCACAATACATTACAGGAGGATTCTTGCCTTGATTATAAGTCGAAAATGTTCAAGCACCCATGACCTCATATCAATACTTATGTAGTTATGCAAAATCCAAAGTTTGCATTTTTTTTCTTAATATTTCAGACTTATTTTTTACAAAACATTGAAGTATCGATTATGAAAAATTCATACGTTTCGATAAAAATAAAATAAAATAATAAAATCCCTGAAAAATTGCAATTTGAATGTTTTCCAATTGGAATTTAAAAGGTTTTATCATTTTATTTGACTTCTATTAAATATAACGATTTTTTAATAATAAATAAAAGTTACTGTAATGATAATCCAACGTTTTGAAAAAAAATTAGACAGAAATGTTGAAAAAAAATTACGTCGCATATCTCCTTAATTATTGATAAGAGATCGTGGTTGCTCGAACATTTTCTACTCATAATCAAGTCAGAAATCCACTTAAAAACTATTGTGGACTAGCTCTGTTACACCATGTATATATTTTTTTTGAATTGGTATGCAGTGGTCTCAATTTGATGAGACACGGCTCGTATTGCACTTCCATTAGTCAAGATCCGAGACGCCATTGAAGTCGATCTCCAGCCTGACTCAACCATCATTGTGACAAGCTTCCAGGTCTTCTCCAGCTCAAAGTTGTGCTCGGGGTAATATCCTTTTGCTAGGCTAAGATTGGAATAATCTTTCGTATACTGCTCGTATACTATCTTTTGTACTCTACTATGAGTAGAGTTTGCTTTGATCGTTGCAGGATTGAGGAATCCGTGCAACGTGATGTCCACGAAACGCATTAAAACTAAATCAAAATATAAAAAAATTGACTTTGTTTATCAACACTTTATTTTTGGTGTAACCAACCGATGTCGAAAACAACGTGCCTTTATCCGGGTGATGGTATTTTCGTACAATGGTTACTCTCTACCCTCGACAATGGTTACATATACATACAATTGTATATTTATTTGTTTTTTATTCTGTCACTCATTTTTTATATTTTCACTTTTATTATTTATTTTTATATTTAATTTACTTCTTGTCTTTATTGCATCCCTGACAGTTACATATTTTCGCGGGTTCCTTGTCATGCCACATGAGCGCCTTTTCATTTTCTTCAACTGGAAATAGAGATAACCACTTTAAAATAAAAACAACGCCAATTTGCATGGCAAAAATGTAGGGCCGATACGGAAGCTTTTTCTTGTAGAATAGTCCTGGGTCCCACTTTACTATCCATAGAATGTATAATATTAGTCAATTTTGAGTTTGTCGCTTTTGTTGACCGTCCAAACCTCCATTTTAAACTTAAATACTTAAATATTGGAATAGTCTGAACCAATCAATTTTAATTTTTTGCTTGATATTTTTTATCTTTCGATATTCTCATGTAGTAACAGAATAATTAATAAACATCCACACATCAAAAATATGTTGTTTGCTGGAAATAATGTGAGAACTTCACTATACAAAAAATAAAGATTGGTATCTTGAACGTAGCTAACGCTAGTAATTTTTGTAATCTTAATTAGTTTGAGCAGTACATTCCGTAGTCTCTGGCATCTGGCATACTTGAAAGAATTGTAGGTAAATCTTAGACAACTACGAATATACGACGTTCTGGAATAATTTGGAATGAAGGTCAACGCGATATTTGGCCTCAAAAATATATTGGGATTAAATAAGTAAGCTGTAACTCATGAAATAACAGTTAAAGAAACTTAAAAAAAATACTACTAGGTACCTCGTTTTGATTATTTAACCCTTGCATCATAGCCACTCCACGAACAAGATTACGCTAACTCTGTTTTTTTATATATTTTCTCTGTGGATTATTTTAAAACGTTTTAAGGAAATTTGTTTACTTTTCGCATTTTCCGCTAAATCCACAAACCTCCGAGAAACAGAGTGAATTTATGTTTTCATATGAGCAAACAGAAATGCAATCCAATGTATCTCGGTAAAAGGATTGCGGCTGACTGCAGAGGTTCTCTCCTGATTTAACAATATTTCAGTATTGTTTTCTGCTTCCTGTGTAAGGGTAAAAGTAGATTAGTATTAAAAATATTATTCTTTTTAATTTTTAACTAGCGGTAACCCGTCAAAAATGACGGTACTTTTACATGTCGGTTCCTAAGGAATAAGTATTTATTTATTTAAAAAAAAAGAAAAACAGTAAAAAAAAAAATAGTATAAAGAAATTACAATTAAAAAAATAATAAAAAAGGAAAACAAATAAGAAAAAAAAACTTAACAAAATAAATAAAAATATATATATAAAGAAGTTACGGACGTTACATGAAGTTATGACGGACGGACGGACGGACAGACAAAGAAATTATTATAATTACGATAGAAATGTACACAAATAACATGAGTGACATCAATATTACCTCTGCATTCAAACTTGGTTGAATGCCCGTGCTATGAAAATAGGATTACCTTGGTGGATCACAAGGTCTTAACAATAATGCCTTAACACTTTTTTACCTAAAAACGAAATTGATAAATCTAATCTATAATACCCTCATTTAAATATGACTAGTTCATACATTGAATATTTTTAACATTTCCCTTGAAGAAAACATTTCCCCTAAGAATGTTTAGTAAATTCTTAATAATGTATTTTTTATTGACTACTTCAATATTAGTGAACAGATTAAGCACATATGTTACACATTTCTAGTGAAAACATATTTACACTCGCGTTTCAGTGCAATCATAAACAAGCACATTCTCATAATTTCCAAGCACATTTTCAACAGAGGAGAATGTTTATAAATATGGCGCTCCTATCAAATACTTAAACCTAACCTCATCTTACTTAAAATAATCTCGAAAAGGATATTCATGAAAATTTACAGATATTACTGAAATTCATTTATAATGTATATCATATATGGATGCGTGTTACTATTTCAATGTATTCACGTTATACTTACGTCAAATTAAGGTAAATTTACTTGCCAGCAGAAAAAAAATATTTAAGAAAATAAGCATACAATTATCGATACTGAGCTGTTAAACTAAGCTGTGCAAATTTATCGTTTGATACATTATAAGTACCTGAATTGGTAAAATATATTTATACCAAAGAAAATACATTTTCACTAGAAATATATTTTTGCTGAAAAACATAAAATATGTACACCAAATAAAATTATTCCAGCGTTGTTCGACATGCGAGTATGCAATTTTTGAAAATGGTTGGTAAATTTGATGCTTTTCTTAGAAGTGTATCGTGGTTGAAATAATTTTCATAAAATTATTGAATGAGAAAACACTAATAAATTAAATCACATTTATTCTTATTTTTACTTAAACTCAACAACTCAAAATGTGTAAAGTACAAAGTTTTCGTTTATTCAAATTAAAATAATAATGATAGGACAGCTACGTATGAAGGAAGATTTCAAAATCAAATAAAAAATATTAAGACCTTCGAATTGAGAATTTTACACACTCCAAAGATGGCTCGTGGCTCATAGATTATTCATAAAGTTAGTGTATTGTGTTTCCGGGTAAAGTTACGAGAACAAGTTTATAAATCTGGTAGACGGGTTAAACGTCACAAGTCGCACACGGGGTATCAATTGACCCCGACCTCACGTGACAGGGAGGGTTTAACCCTTCCACTGTTACGAAATAGGAGATATATTTACCGATAAATAAGAACCCACTTATCTTGGGAATGGTCCCATAGCTTTCCAAGTGTTGTTGTGATTCTTTACGTCCTCTTAGACGAAAGAGACGTGTCGGTACTTAAAGACGTACTCTCGTGCATAGGACATTTACAGATTACAGAGGCTTAAATGAATTTAGCTCTGTAAGGCAAACATTCAAATTTAGATTCCATTTTATAGTACGTATGCTCGGGTGGTATGCTCGTATACTTACAATAGGCAAATAATTATAATCTCTTCTCCTTTTTACTAAGTAGTTTTGTCCTTTTCTATCCATTTCTTATTCCCCTTTTACCTTTAATTCTTTGACTTTGAGTTTATCCGTAACTTAAAACATTCACTTTTTTTGTATAACTCAAGTTATTGTTGCTATATGTTAATAACATGTTAATTCTGTGGAAACTTGTAAGATGGTCTCTATATTGTTCAATAATCATGTGTAATCTGATTTTATACGTACTGTTAGTTTCCCATGAATAAATAAAATAAAAATAAAATAATGACTGTTCGATCTACACGATCAACTCTCTACAATGCTTTATGCTATTTGTTAGATAATATTTACATGCACTTACAAGGATCACTTACTTCGTGGCTTTAAATTAAATTATTCGTAAATATATAAGTATATAGGTATTATTTTCTAAGTTTTAATGCGACTGATGAATAGTTTATTTTATTACGTCAAGGTGGGTACAAATATCAATCAAAACAATTGAGGGAAAGCTGAAAGATAAATCCACTCGTTCACATTTCCTTGTTTCAATCAGGCCCAAAGTTCTTGAATTTTCCACTCGACTGGTTTGGTGCAATCCTCGAGATTACTGCGCGCACTCTTTGCTCTGAAAGCATCAAGTTATAGACATTATCTTCTTGATTCTTATTGTTCACTATTTAGCTTCTCTGCTTGGTTCCTCTCAAAACTACCAGCATCACTTCAAGGTCTTCTGTGGGTACCCTGTTCAAGTTACTTTGACCATAACCAGTTAGCGAAGGCCAATATGGGCTACTAAAAATATCTGGGCATCTAAACAGTGTTAGGTGTCGGAATATGAGTTTATGTGTTTTATCTAAGGTGCTTGCCATATTTTGTTTCGTTGATCCAAGTTTTTCGGAGACCAGAGGTAGAATCTCATTACGGAGATAGGATCATGCAGTTTTTTAAATGTATTGGCACTATTATTGTTGTATTCTAAGCAAAGCAGATATATTATATTAGGTCCTCATCTATGAAATTATAGTTTTCTAAAACTAGCTAGTTTAAAGTTCAATATTCGGAATTAGGAATTTCTAATTCAAATTTATGTCGTATTAAAGCTATGACTTTTTTTTTTCAAAATTAGTACTTCATTTTTCAAAATTTAAATCCTTTATTTTAGAATACGAGTTCCATCTTAGCACCAATGCTACACAGACGGCATGTAACATTAACGACGTGTATGAACCGGGTACGAAATTTTTTTTTCTCTTTTGTTTACGTCTCAATTGTTTTTAGATTTTTTTCAACGAGTCCATTATAACCTTGTTCAACAATCTGCTTCGCTGATGCGGGAGCTGAAATATATAGTGTGACACCGCCTTTATAAATATTTGTTAGTATTGGAGTTTCATCATTCCCGGCAACAGCAATATTATTGCAGGCACGTACTGCGCAGGTGGTCACCAGAAATCTGTTGTCGATGGACTGCCGAGTGTGACTCGCATTTGTACTGAGTACTAATTAAATGCACTGGGTCGAAATATGTAGGCACAACAATTTGTACGCACATTTTAATACACTAGTTTTCATTAAAAGATTGAATTGGCCGAGTGTGCGTTGAAGCTTATTCCGGAAACATGCAATACATCACGGACAACCAAAATATATATGTTATCATGAACTTGAAGCAGAAATTATACGACACACTCTCCTACCTTGGCAAACCACTTTAGCCTCGTCCACCTCTTCTTATGTGCATACATCCTTCAGATGATATCTAGGGGCTGTCATTTAATATTCGATCATGCGTGGTTTTATTCCCTACGATACTTCTGCATACAACACTTACCTCATGTATTCAATTTGGATCTTTTTTACTTCCTTTCTTTTAACTCGTGGCGTCTGCTTGTCTGACGAAAAAATGTTGGATCGATTTTTAACCCTTTTTCCGTGATCCAATCGAGCTGAAACTTTGCAAGCAGACTTGTGGCTACGATCAAGATATTCTATCAATTTTTCATTTAAAAAAAATTATAGTATAATTTTGGATTTTTCATTTTTTAATGATTTTTTAATACAATTCAGTAAGTTGTGTGGAGATTCCGACGCATATGGTAGACACGAAACCAAAAAATGAAAAATAGAGTATTGTAAAAACTTGGTTTTTACGGGTTACTATTTTATTAGATAAATAAATAAAAGTTCGCTGCACGTTCGTATCACAGCAAGACTTTATCGAATAAAATCTGCTAGATCAACGCCCTTTCGAGTGACTAGCTGCCAAAATTGCTCTTAAGCATCAATACACATTAAACGAGTATTAATCAAATAATTAATCAAAAGCAGTGTGGTTAATATTTCGTATTTAATTAAATCTGATGTCATGCTCTCTGTGATATTAATCTACAAATATCGTCCAATATCATATAGCGCAAAGTCGGGCTCGGGTCAACCTCCGCTCTTCCAATATTGACCAAAAAAAAAAAACTATCGTCCGAGGATGAGCAAACAAGATCCCGTTTTCTCTGGAGAATGAGATATATCGCCGTGCCACGGATGAGTGGACGAAGATTTAGTCCGCCGAGATCTGTCGCAGCCTCCGCTTCCAATAACTCACGGTCCCGAGGGAGGAGCCGGGAACCTGGAGAATCCGTCAATTTGTTTCATTTGACCTCGATTCAATTGAAAATGTTGTTGAAATACACTGTGTGTGCGGGTGCAAATAATTCTTTTGTTTCTCTTCTATGAAAATATTTTGTAATGGACTTTTTATTTTTTTCTTTAATGGCTGCAAAATGACAAAAATGAAAAAAAACATTTTGTATAAATCACTATTTGTTGAATTATCAACATGTTTCGGAGCCAATCATTCCTTCATCAGAATACAACGTATACTAAAAATTAAAATTCGATGTGTACATAGATATTAACAAAAATATTTTTTTTTACTAAAGTAGTTGAATATTTTACCGATAGTAGATGAATATTTATTTTCCCGATAGTAGATGAATATTTTATTATATTATTTATTTATTTCATTACACAAAAAAAGTATATTGCTTTCAAAATTCCGTAAATCAATTGTACATTTTCTCATTATCGAGATTAACGATATTAAAATAATTAGCGACATCTGTGAGGATTTAGGGGAATGTTAATGGCTATCTACGAAATATATATGAAAGCTTATCACACAATTTGAACATATATACAACTTCCAAAAAATTAGTAAGCATGGTATATTCTATCATAGGTGGAAATGGCGAATGTTACATTGTGTAAAGTGATCACTTAAGCCAACCATTAGATAGGTCATAAGTCCTATGTACACCTAAATTACTTCTATACCTACTTTCCCATAAGAAATACAGTGAGATATCTATAAATCTATAAAGTGGTTGAATATTAATAATTGTGAACTAGTGAGAAAACATATTTATTAGATAATTATTTTCAAAAAGGGTTTGGATAATTGTAATATTTAATTTCATATTAAAACTTTCCTAAATTTTAAAGATATCTAAATGTAATCAACGGTAATTTTGTATGTAAAATTTTAAAACCCTTCCACGAATTTTGATATCATAGTTTTAATTTAATTCTTTTGAGGAGGCGAAGACCTATCAGAGCCAACAGTGGTGATGAGTTTTTACAATGAGCTACAGATAGATATATTGAGCTTATTAATTTACCAATGTCTTCAGAAGCTTTAATATTAATAATCGACGAAAAAATATTCTTACGAGATGGTAAAAATAGATTACGTACAGAATCTTCAAGTTTGTGTTAACTGGGGTATTATGCCGTGTTGTTACGACCTTTCGGGCCGACGTTTCGGATCCCATTGCAGGGTCCATCATCAGGGCTGATGTGTTGTCTTGAATGTTGGTGTTGTGGTTAAGTATCGGCTTGCAATACCGTGCCGAAGTCATGATGTGTTTGTATTGTGTTGTATGTATGATTCATCCGTTGTCTGATCACTATCTCTGCGGAGTCTGCGACGAGAATGACTCCGCAGAGATAGTGATCAGACAACGGATGAATCATACATACAACACAATACAAACACATCATGACTTCGGCACGGTATTGCAAGCCGATACTTAACCACAACACCAACATTCAAGACAACACATCAGCCCTGATGATGGACCCTGCAATGGGATCCGAAACGTCGGCCCGAAAGGTCGTAACAACACGGCATAATACCCCAGTTAACACAAACTTGAAGATTCTGAGTGGCCGTGAAAACCTAAGAACATTCTTTACGTACAGAATCCTTCGTAATATGTCGATAACGATAATGAAATCGAAGCCTCAATTACATTCTAGAATAGTTTACAACTATCCACAATATTCGGGAGACGCCTGGAATAACCTAGAAGCGACGGAAACCTTCTCCTAAATATTAAAAAGGAAAATAATCTTCTCGAGGGTTCGAAACCA